>JAGKTI010030255.1:0-12441 GCA_018397915.1 Birgus latro
CACACACACACACACACACACACACACACACACACACACACACAAACTATATCCCCAACCCATCCACTCATCATCTGACACGAGCTCATGAACAGATTCACACATTCTTTCAATTAAACACTCTCATAAACAGCCTATCCACACACATACACACAACCCCCCCCCCCCCCACACACACACTGACAAACACCGCCACATACAGACTCGTGCAGATAATGACTGATATTGTTCTGTCAGAGCGATGATATATATGGCAAACGCACTTTTTCATTATTTTGTATTCTGTTTCGACAATCCCTGGGGCGGCCAGCAATTATGTGTAGGGTCAGAGCCAACAAAACAAGGACGTATGGCAGAGTGAGGGAGAGGGATGGGAGAACGGTGAAGAGGGATAGGGGAGAGACGGAGAGGGATGGAAAAGGGGTAAGGAGGGGGATAGAAGTGTAAGGAGAGGTACGAAGTGAAGAGGAAGATGAGAGGCAAACAGACAGACAGACAGACAGACAGAAGACAGGAATAGAATGGACAGGAAGAATGAGGGATGAGATTATTAAAAGAAGATTAGCAGTACTAGTAGCTATAACTGAGGTTCATCTGATACCTTAACTCAGTAGATTGCCGGCTGAAGTTGCCCCTCGAGGGTTATGTAACATCCTCCTTATGAAGACGAGGGAGGAAAAGCCGGACGTTTGAATAATCAGACAACTTAACCGCCCAGATATATCGGTGCCGCCACTACGTAAAGGCGTGCCTCTCCAGCGCCGAGGGAGGAGGAAGAAGGGAATAGAGGAAAGAAGAGCGAGAGGAAAGAAGACAGTGTAGGGCTTATGTACATTAGGGCGAGTCGAAAAGAAAAAACAACTTAGGGTTTCCAGGTTGAAATAGTCAGAAAGGTGCTCCTTTACAATGACAGTAACACTACGAAAAAAAAAAATGTTTCGAGATATACGTGCCCATTCCAGCAACTTGGATCTAAAAATAGAGTTATTTCTCAAAAAAAAAAAAAAAAACGCATGCTATTTTTTCATATGAACTAAAATACAATTTCTGTGTTCAATTTCAGCTTTAAAAATAAAAGTAACAGTTGAAATAAATGTATTCAGATCATATGAAAGGCATTATTTCATGAAAAAGAAAAAAAAACAGTAGAAATGGCATGAGCAGAGGAACACATCCAAAGTCTTGTTTACTTTCACGCTTCGGGAACAAGCTGCGAGATCGCTTACATTGGACGAGCATACCATGACGTGATTCATGTCCAAATACTTTACTTGTGGTGGATGTGACGTCCTTGACGCAGCGTTCCACTCCTTGGGAATGGCAAGGGTACACGTTCAGTACGATGGGTTGACTTTCGTCCATTTGGTCCAGTCTATTCTTCAGCAATGGAAATATTCTAACTGAGGCTTGGTCATCATTTTCATTCATCTGTGCTGGTTTCATAAACCTGATCGCCATCGAGCGTACGCCAACATCTTCATCAGCAACAGCCGACAACAGGATGTTCTCTGGGTGAGAGCAGTAGCTGTTATTGGCAAGCACAGGGCGACTGATCGCCTGATCCTCCAACGGCAGCTTTTGAAGGAGCTCCATCATGAAGAAGAAAAGTTTGGCTCCATCCTGACACGAGCTGTTGCCTTTCACCCTGAACCACACACGAGCATAGTAGTTCACAATGAATGAAACGAGACGTTTTATGGTTGGTGATGGTTGCTCCTTTGACATGTAAATTCGCAGTACGCGATTAGCTTTCGTAAGCCACCTGGCATGATTTAGCGGTCCTGGTTGTGCAGATGGTCCCACACCTTCATTAGTATCTCCACTCAGCAATTGCACTGCAGGTACAGGTAGCCCTGATCTTTGCTGAGATCACTTACAACTCCTGGTAAAATGCAAGTTTTTCCAGCAACACGTTCATAACCAACAACTGGAAGATCTTTGGGGTCAAATTCAAGAGATTGACCTAATTCTCCTCTGCAGCCTCGTGGACCTGTTGTCGAACCATCACCTGCCTCGAAATACCTTCGTATAATGATTTCAACAAGATGCAACAAACAAACAAGCCACTGTGGCGGTCTGCCAAACTGTTTCGAGGTCAAGGATCTCTCCATTTCTCTTTCAAGTATTGATATTTGTCCCGTCACAGACGATAGCTTGCAACGAATCTGTTGAATCTGTTTCTCAAATGACAGACATGACTTCCTTGGCAATATTTGCTGCTCTTCCACTATCGGAAGAAACGTGCTCGATGTAAACGGCGTCAGGAAAAGCACCTACTGAGTAGTGATCTTCCTTCCCGATTCTCTGACCATCTGGGGTTTTCTTGAGCGTCTGATCGGTTTTTCCGTGGAAACCGATGCAGACAATCTCCTTCAAGTCATTTTTATGCTGTTGCAATGTGACATCTCTCCAGTATTATCTATGACGGCGGAATTTACTGGATTCAACTTTTTCTTCACAAAGAATATTCATATCTTTCAGTGCTGCATTCACAATGGAGCAGATGTCTCTGTTGCTTACTTGACGTCGATTAGCTACACGACTCAGCTCAGGATAGACTAATCTGTTCTGACACTGTTCTGACTGTTTGCTTCCATCTACTTCAGCAGTATCATCATCAACATATTAATCATATTGTTCATCACAGGCATCACTTTCATCAGTACATGCTGTCATTATATCTTCATTATTTTGCTTAATATCTCTAGTGGACTCTTCATACAGCTTCCTTTTCATCACTCAATTTGCTGCACACTTATTTTGTGCTGTCTTATTCCGGTCTGCTCCACCGCTATACATTTTTCTGCAACTATTTTGGTCAACCCAGAAAGGCCACTCCTCAGGCGATATCTTGTGTGCTCTAGCGAATTGACACTCAGACCTCTCACGTGCATTGAAGTTTTTGAAACATTTGCAACGACTAATGTCAAATAAGGAATCAAAGCTGGCGAGTTTCTCTATGTAGGTGTTGGAAGTCCTTTTGCTCACTGGATATTTCCTAAGCTCCTGTGCCTTTGCTATCAGGCGTTTCACACGAATAACAACACTGGTGTAATCAGTAGTTGAGATGGAGGCTTTCTCGTAAATTCCTGCTACTTCAAGTGCGACAGTTTCCGAATAGGTATGTTCCAAATATGCACCTGTGGCATCACAGCAAGTGGGCAACTGATTTACCGGAAGACTGCGTGATGAGCCGAAAACAGTCTCTCGTGCTCTCTCACGTGCTGCAACTGGCCATGATTCCAGTAAAATACGCAAACTCATACAAAATTCAAAACTGCAAACCAGTACCAGTTCGTGTAGTTGGTAACAGAAATGCAAAACAATAGGTTATCATTTACAGAGTTGCCAATCACCGTTAATCACTGAATGCTTGGAGAGTCAGTGCCGTAAAAACTGAACTGAAAGTTGCTGGAGTACCACTGACTCATTTTTAAAAATACAATTAGTTCATGTGAAAACACTATAGGGCATCAAAACAGCCATGTTTCGTCGAATATTAAATTTTTGACCCGTAGGAAATCTTACAATGCAAAGCCAGCCAAAGAAAAAAAATGGGTTATGCTTCACTTCATATGTATTAAGGGTGACAAGTTTCGGGGGAAAAACATATCCCACAATCAGACTAAAAGATTTAAAAAAAAACACACATGGGTTATCCTAGAAAAAGAATTAAATATTTATAGTCTGGGAATATCACAGTAGCAAGCAACAAAGAAGAGGATATGCTACTAAGGTGAGACCGGAGCAAAACTGAATTCTGTGAACCACAGACATGGATAAGTAGACAGCACTTTGAGAGCGGAGACCTCCGCCAGTGTCTGTACAAGAGAACTCAGGTCATCTCAGAAATTTAATGAATTCTTTCCTGGCCCATGACCTACATACCAAGAAATTGCATTGAAATCCATTCATATTCTTTTTAATACCTTATGAACAATAAGAAAAAAAAAGTCCTGAACCGGAATTCTAATTCAGATCACCACCCAACTTTTTTGGCCCATACCCATATACCCATATTATTTAATAATATCCATTAATAACTTTTGTGTGTGTGTGTGTGTGTGTGTGTGTGTGTGTGTGTGATATATTGTGGGCAAACAAAGAAACAGACACAGAAAACGGTCAAGAACGATGACTAGAACTCATATCACCACCAATATTTAACACTCCTCCTTGGCCCATGACCCACATATCCACAACATTTTTTTCGAAATCCAGCAATAACTTTTTAACTTATTTTGTGGACAAGCAAACAAACAGACAGAAGGGTGAATATATAACCTCCTCCCTACTTCGGTGGCGGAGGAAACAAAATTACAGAATGGTTTCATGAAGCTTCTGGTTATCATCCGAAGGCTAGTTTGAGACAGGGAATAAGTTACAGTCTTATGGTTTATGGCTTTGTAGATGATTTACAGCTGCCCAGTGAAGTTTTGAATTAATAAATGGGCATACTTTAAATTCGTTTACTCGTTCTATCTTTTCTCTTTGTGTAAAATGCTAAAATCTTCCATATTGTAAGTAAGACTCATATCAAAACATTGATTCTTAATCATCTATATAGATGGATTTGGCAGTGACAAAGATATTCAGTATGACAAGCTTCTGCTCGAACCCTAGAATTCTAAGGTTCCTAAATGAACTAGCAACATATCCAACTAGAACAATTTAATAATTACACACTGATTGAACACATTGGATTATGTATAATATCCTTCCATTGAAAACAAAAAAAATCTACAGTGAAAATGTTCGCAAACACGATTGTAAATTATGAGGATAGAAATGGTTCAGTATTTTCAAAAGACTGTTTCTAACATCACAGATGTTATGATCATTAAAAGGAGGCTAATGTATTCTGTCTTTAGCTGTTGGTGAGATTGTCTAGAAGCATGGAATTTCTTGTTTAAGAACTCCTTCACCATCCTGTAAAACAATACGGTTGAACTATGTTTTAGGCAAAAAAGTCAACTCAGAATATAAATTTCATTATGAAAGGATTTCCAAGATGAGGAAAGATCATAATTATGCTCTATGAAGTAAAGTCCTCACTTAAATTTAGTTATATACAATGGGTAAAAAGGATAAAAACATACAGACCTAAGCCAGTTATTTAATCCTTCCTGTACAAAGAGTTTTCTAAGCATTTATCAGATCTGGGTAACTGAATACCTGTAAAAGCAGAGAATATGCTTATATTTTCGGCTTCAGTTGTGTATTTAATAGAGGGGTCCAATGCGCACAGGTCTTCACATATTGAATACCTGACAACTTCTAAACACTGTGGTGTTAAATTCTTAAAAACATTAACCCTTAATCGTCCTTCTTGTCTATACTTAAAACATCTTGTAAGGTAGTTTAAACATAACCCTAACACGCCAAAGCACTAAAGCCCCATTTTCTCCTCTGGCTCAAAAACGGCAAACTGATGAAGGGTAGGAGGTGAGCAAAGGCGTGAAGTGGGTCGAGTACCTCTTTTGGACCACAAGTAGGATAAGCACAAAGAAAAAAAAATACTATTGTTTATCTCTACACTGGATACAATGGAATAATGTTATACTATATAATATGAGTACACTGGATATGTGACACATCTGCTACAATGGGCAACAATGGGTAAATACTTACAGTAAAAGAAAGTCATACCCTTTTCCTTGGTGACAAAATAAACACCGATTTCACTGATAACATAACTAAATAGTTTCCTAGGAACAAGAACTATTTATCTCCTGTGGAAATCCACGAAACAATTACAGTTCTTATTGAAGCAAAGGTGGACATTACATTTCTCACACTTTACATATGATTTGTCCTTACAATCTGATCTCTTACATCTTTGACGGGATTCCATGACAGGCCAGTGGCTTGTACTATCAGTCCTTACGTCAGATGCTGGGACTAGTGCAGCTGAAGCCTCCTCTTTCTGGTGTGATTGCATGCTACAGGATCAAAATTTGATAAAAAGAAACAAAATTCTGTCTCAGACTCTTCTTCCACTTTCTGGACATGGTCGCCACCAATGGCTGGCTGCTGTACAGACGTGATGCAGATATGAATGGAATACCAAAGGCAAAACAGTATGATTCTCTGGCCTTTCGATCAGTGGTAGCAGAATCACTCATCAAACACAAGAAGGGCCAGTTCCAGAAAAGCAGACGTCCAAGCTCAATATCACTATAAGTACAGATAACCACAAAGAGGAGGACATCAGCTGCACCAGTCCCAGCATCTGACGTAAGAACTGATAGTACAAGCCACTGGCCTGTCATGGAATCCCGTCAAAGATGTAAGAGATCAGGTTGTAAGGAGAAATCATATGTAAAGTGTGAGAAATGTAATGTCCACCTTTGCTTCAATAAGAACTGTAATTGTTTTGTGGATTTCCACAGGAGATAAATAGTTCTTGTTCCTAGGAAACTATTCAGTTATGTTATCAGTGAAGTCAGTGTATATTTGGTCACCAAGGAAAAGGGTATGATTTTCTTTTACTGTAAGTATTTACCCAATGTTGCCTATTGTGGTAGATGTCACATATCCAGTATACTCACATTATTTAGTATATCATTATTCCAATGTTCTCTCATCTGACAAAGAAAAGAAACATAGAATTTGCTGCCCAGAAAGCATCGTAACAAGTACAGATACTCACTAACACATACATGAACAGTGTCAACAGCAAGATAAATAATAAGTATGCTAGTTATTCTCGTGTGGTATGTGGTGGCGACCATCATCCACTCACTTGACGTAGTGCTGCCTACTTCTTTCTTAGCTTTTATCATTCTTTTTCTGTGCCTGTCCTCTTCTCTTCCTATTTCTCAGATCTTTCCTGTCACTTCTTACTGCTTTTCTTTCCTTTACAGGTGGCTTTACATTGAGTGACAAGCCAAATGGTCTCCTGTAAGCCAAGAAACCATTTACAGCGCTGGGTGGTAACCATGTAACCAAACCATACGTGCTCCCTACGTGTCAACAAGTGGGTTGATGGAGGGCTAGTGCCCCTCCCTGTAAAACAAATAACTCAAAGTCAAATGGCCACCCATTACGGGATTATGGCGTGTGGCAAGAGATAGATGGATAGATAGATATTCTCAATTTATTTTTTATTTTTTTTATGTTCATCTCACTGGGCCAATATTGGCTCTCTACAACCTGTTACAAATAAAAATTTTCATAAGAGAAATCTATCACTTATACCTGAATCTGAAACCTCTGACTCTGATGCATGTGTCAGGAAGATATGGCTCATCGTCACCAGATGAATCATCACTCTCATAATGGCAGTGATTCAATAAAAACCTTTTCCTTCTTCTTTCCGTAAAAACAACTGACATTCATTGACATACTGGAGAAAACTGGAGCAGGAAACAGCAAGAGACATGCCCTGAAAATAATGTGCCATATATATCACACATCTGATCAGTGTGCCAGACATGACACACTTAATAAATGTACTCATTGCAGAAAAGTTCATGGGCTTTATGTCCATGAGTCTACGGATTCAGCAATGTTTGAGGAACATCGAGACTTTTATGGGTATGCATGACAGTCACTATGAAACCAGAAAATTAGGATGGCAAACTTGGTACTTACCACCACACCTAGCAATGTTTCCTCTTCTTGCTTGGTTTTCTCTGTTAGTTCACACATTTACCCGCAGAAGGACTACGGTTACAGAAAACTTAAACACATGTATGTGCCATTTCTGGGACACTAGGCACCTCAGTCACACACCCTTCCTGTCAAGTATAGATACGTTTCAAGTTAATGTGCCATATCTGACCCAAGCCAAAGTCTAACGTTCGGCCCTTTAACTTAGAAAGTTTTTATTCAGTTAAGATTTAACTTTATGGAACGGCTTAGGCCAAAGATTAAATTATTCTATTTTCAAAGGAATATGTGAAGGATCAAGGTTACATGGCAATATGAACTTAAAACATTTTTGTTTGAGTTCGGACCAAAGTTTGAGGATGAGTTAAGGGTCACGCAAGGATGAAACAGTTGAAGCTGTAAAATAATCATGTCAGATGACAGGGTCACAGAGCAATGTCAAAAATTCGGTGGTACACTGATCGTACGGCGCTAGTGTTGCGCTCTCAGTGTTTCATTATTATTATTATTATTATTATTATTATTATTATTATCATTATATCCAGATATTATTTTCCTCGAGAAACTTTTTGAACGTGAGCAGGTTAGTCAGAGCCTTCATTAATCCCTTCACTGCTATGGCTTTCTTCTTAAGTTCGAATAGCTATTTTTCACTTGCAAAATTTCTTACACAAATCCTTTTAAAAGCTTTATCGAAACAAGTATGAAGATGCATTTTATAAAATGCATGAAGATGTTGGGATGGCCTTGTGCCAAAATGTCAGAGGAAGGACGAAGCCATACAAGTACATGTACCTCCATCTGTACATTATTTTTTCCTACACCAGCACATGTCATAACTGTGTAGCATAAGGCATAAGTGCCCCAGAAATGTGTTATGATAATGATATAACTGTTAAGCTACCATATAATGCAGAAGTGTTTGCCATTACAGAACTGTAAGGGAGTACAGGTACTTTTACTGCCTCGACCTTGTTCCAGTGGACTTTGGCGAACTGCCGTCCCTGCATCTTCATAGGTTTTACAGAATAATTATTGTACTTGTATACGTATGTCATCATTTGCCCTGCCCCTCTGTGTCATTTATGGATGTTCTGTCACAACACAGGTGCACGGCCAACATTCTGTTTCTGAAGTTTATGTTACAGCTAGAGTACACACCAAAAGGCACTTGACTTTTGGTGATTCTTGATATCTCTTGCCGATTTTGTGTGCTACTCCACACAAAATTCACATTGCCCACAAACAGATAGACGTGCGGATATACAGACAAGAATTTACAGTTAAAAAATGAAGTAAGTATCTATATGTATGTGCTGTTTTGCCCTGCTCCTCTGTCATATTTACATTTATTCTGACATGATGCGAGTCCGCTTTGACTTTTCCAGAAAACCTTTTGGCTTATTGCAAGACTCCGAAGGATCATTAACAACATTTGCTTCTAGAATTTGTAGATATCGCTTACTGTTTATATGTTATGTTTCGCACAAGGGCTATACTAGCACGATACGGGTACATGGTCGACTTTTTTCTTCGGCCAATAACTTATTCCTAAGAGCCCCTGAAAACTTTGCTTTTGATGTTCCAAGAAATCTCCTGCTGTTTTGTCATGATACTCAGCTCAAGTTTGCACTGCAGACAGACAGACAGACAAAACCTTGGGAGTTCAGAATTAGATCGACGATTATATGTAGAGTTGGCTTGCAGTCCCGAGGGACCCAGGTTCGAATCCTCGCTGTTGCAGGGAACAGTTTAAGAATTTGAATTTCATTAAATCAGGCTTTACTGATCTACCAGGAGACCCGCCGAGATGTCGTAAAAATGACCCCGCTAATACCAATACACCAGTCCTGTATGAGACAGCCCTAGCATGTATTCAATATGGACGGTGGGTGTTAAGCGCCGAAGTGGTGACATGTAGATTGTAGGAGGACGACTGGGCCTTGATAGCAGGCTGTGAAGCCTATGCCCCGAGTCGGACACATTAAAAAAAAAAAAAAAAACGTAATATCTCACTCTGACCCTCTGTCGTAATGTCATTTGGCACGACACAGACACAAGGTCGATTTTTCTTATTCTTTTATTTTATTTTATTTACAACACTCTAAAGGATCCTTAACACCCATTATAAGTAAAAATATAATCGTAGGAAAACTTGTAACTGAGGGCGCCACACGTATTGTCACGTGGGACTGCAATTTGTCGACTATGCTATGGTCAATTGCCTTGAAATTTTGCTACACATCACTGCATGTGTACCCAGCTGGCAAAACATCTGACACCATCCCGAATGTGGGATTGCTTACTTCCTGCCCGGGCAGTCAGTCTCTTTTCTGTCTCTTACCGATATGATTTGGACTTTTAACTTACCATGTTATGTGTAGCTAGAAACATTATTTCACCTAATTGTCTATCGAGGATTTATTGATCGTGACTTGTCATGCCCTGAAGCACTAACGATATTTTTATGTGGAGATGAATGCATTTTAGTGTACATAAAGGTGGTTGATGACTATAAGACGGAATTCAGTTAATGAAAATAGGGGAGAATTGTCATGTACTGGCCAGAAAGTGCACGAAACTGAAATGGAAAAATAAAATATGGTAAACCACAAAGGCGGAAATGCTCCTTTGAAACCACACAGTGGAAAGGTGTGCTGCGAGTGATTTTTATTTTTATTTTTAGGTAATGCTGTAACACGAAGGTGTAAGAAGAGAATGCCGTGTCATCAAGTGACTCATTTTCGTCGTGTTTTGTGGTACGTGCATGAGAAATATGCAGCACTTTTTTTTAGTCATTTCGGTATGCATCGAGTGCAATAGTGGTATCTAACCATAGAAAAAATTGAATTTTATCTCATGTTACCAGGGGAACAGTAAAACGATGCATTCCTGCTTGTGTGTGTGAGAGAGAGAGAGACAAACAGACAGACAGACAGACAGACAGACAGACAGACAGACAAACAAAGACAGAGAGAGAGGTAAATCAATTGTTGACTTTTTGGCGATTGCCCATGGATTGTAATACCACGTGTAAAAACAAATTTGCGTTAATACACATACTGTCATTTTGTGTGTTGTTACATCGGCGGATTAAGCATGCACTGGTGGTCTGGAGCCAAGGAGGTATAAATGTGAGAAGATAAAAATGATGTTTAGTGCTGCTTTGAGTGCTTATTCAGAAGCTGACTTTAAACACAGA
The DNA here is from genome assembly GCA_018397915.1 of Birgus latro. NCBI lineage: Eukaryota > Metazoa > Arthropoda > Malacostraca > Decapoda > Coenobitidae > Birgus > Birgus latro. The sequence goes on from JAGKTI010030255.1 coordinate 10,817, forward strand.
AAATCGAACTAGTACACTCTTTCGCCTTTGCCTGTCAACTTGCACTTTTCCTTCTTGCTGGAAGTTTGCTCTCATGCAGGCTGTCCCAAAGAAAGGTGACCATTCCTAGCACTGTAATATCGCCCAATTGCTATAACATCCTGTATTTCAAAAGATTTTGAATTTATTCTTAACAAAAAACAGTTTAAAGCGAAATTCTTATCACAAAGTTCTTTCAGATCGTCTGTATGGGTTCTGTCAGGGACACTCCACTGACGATATTCTCACCTACCATTCAGACTCCTGGTTGTCCTCCGTTTAGGACACTGGCAATACCTTTGCCATTGCACTTGGTATCACAAAGGCTTTCGATCGAGACTGGCATAAATCTTTCATTTCCAAACTGCCCATTTATGAAAATCCTTTTATCTGTGCCTTTATCTCTAGCTCCATTTCTTGTCGTTCTGTAGCTGCTGTTGTAGATGGCCACCGCTCTTCTCCTCGAGCTATCAATAATGGTGATCCTCAGAGCTCTGTCCTATCACCGACTCTCTTCCGTCTATTCGTCAATGACCTCCTGAGCTGTACATCTAACCCTATCCACACATACTCTGATGATTCGCTTCTTGCAGCGTCCATCTCAGCAATTACTTCAAGAAATAGGGGATGAGGCTATGGCACACCTAATGTCTGACTAGGCTCATATCTCTGATCGGTGTGAACGTGATGTTTTTAATGGATCAAAAATCATATCCTTAAATCTTTCAACCCGTCAAAAACTTTGGCAGAAGAATCCTCTAATTTTTAATAATATCCAACTCAATCCTGCATCATCTTTAAACATACTTGAGGTTTCATTCTCACGGGATTTATCTTGTAAGTATCATACTACCTCTCTTGTAAAATCTGCTTCCAAGAGATTATGTGTGCTAAGCCGACTCAAACCCTTCATTATCCCTGCACAACTGTTGACTTTATACGCCGGTTTTATTCGTCCCTCTTCAGATTACAGCTCTCATGTGTGGGAAGGCTCCCCACATACAGCTCTTCTCAGTATGGTTGAGTCAAAGGCTTTTCGTCTCATTAGCTCTCCTCCTCTTATTTGTTCCCTTCAACCTCTGTCAATTCACCGCACTGTTGCATCTTTATCTCTCTTCTATTGCTGCTTCAATGGTCACTGCTCCTCTGAACTGTCTGCTTGTATTCCTTCACCTCTACGATGGGTGCGTAGCACCCGTCGAGCATCAAACTTTCATCCCTTTTCTGTCCATCTGTCTAATGCAAGAGTTAACCGTTACCCCCAGTCCTTCATGTATGCAACGAGTCAACTCTGGATCTGTCATCCTCTGCCTGCATTTCCTACTGCATATGACCTCCCGTTTTTCAAACGCAGTCTGTCCAAACTTCTCGAAATAAACGGGTCTTGAATGTGGCTCTCTGTAACCTTTTTTTTTTTTCTTCTTCTTCTTCTTCTTCTTCTTCTTCCTTTTCTTCTTCTTGGAGGGAACAATCTTGCAGGCTTCTGGTTGTTGTTTCCTTCTTGCTTGCATTAGAAAAAAATAATAATAATGCAAGCCCTCACTTCCTTATCAGGCACCCAAGCCATTGACAAGTTAGTGTATATAACGTACTTGGTTTTCAGCAAT
>JAGKTI010030256.1:0-12441 GCA_018397915.1 Birgus latro
ACTGATCCACCGGGTGAACAAGCCTACATCTTTTCTATCCTTAATGACCTACAGCAGCTTGTACAGCACCCTACCCGTATCCCTGACCGCCTTGGAGAGAGTTCCAACGTACTTGACCTTTTCCTAACAACTAATCCTTCTGCTTACACTGTTAATCTTTTCTCTCCGTTGGGCTCCTACGATCATAATCTTATTACCTTAACATGTCCAATCGCTCCAGTATGGCCTGTGGACCCTCCAAAGAAACGCCGCCTGTGGCACTTTGGAGCTGCAGATTGGAAGGCCCTCAGGCAGTACTTCTTTGATTTTCCATGGAATGATTATTGCTTCCTTGGCCAGGAGCCATCTGAGTGTGCCTTGCGCGTTACGGAGGTTATTCTCTCAGGCATGGAAGCATATATTCCTTTCTCATATCCTCTGACTAATGCAAGAAAGCCTTGGTTTAATCACGCTTGTTCTAATGCTGTCCGCAACAAGGAAAGGGCCTATAAGAGGTACCGGAACCAACCCACCCCTGAATCACACCTTTTATATATTTCTGCCCGGAATCATGCTAAGTCTGTTCTTCGCTCTGCTAAAAACAATTTCATCCGTGCTAAATGTTCCCAACTCTCCAACTCGAATTCTTCTCGCTCCTTCTGGCACCTTGCCAAAAACCTTTCTAACAACTTTACCTCATCATCTTTCCCTCCTCTTTTCTACACTGATGGCTCTGTAGCTATTTCTTCTACTGATAAAGCAGATCTCTTCGCTCAGACTTTCTCCTCCAATTCCACCTTAGACGATTCTGGTGCTATTCCTCCATCACTTCCCTCCTTTGACTTCCTCTTGACTGACATTAAAATTTCTTCAGCTGATGTGTTTTCTGCCATCACTGGCCTCAATACTAAAAAGGCATATGGTCCTGATGGAGTCCCTCCTGTTGTCCTCAAAAACTGTGTTTCTGTGCTTACACCCTGCATAGGTAAACTCTTTCGCCTTTGTCTCTCAACTTGTACCTTTTCTTCTTGCTGGAAGTTTGCTCTCATTCAGCCAGTCCCAAAGAAGGGTGATCATTCCCAACCCTATAACTATCGTCCAATTGCTTTAACATCCTGTGTCTCAAAAGTTTTAGAGTCAATTCTTAACAGAAAAATTTTAAAGCATCTTTCCTGTCACAACCTTCTTTCTGATCGTCAGTATGGGTTCCGTCAGGGACGCTCCACTGGCGATCTTCTCACCTACCTTTCAGACTCTTGGTCATCCTCCTTTCGGAACTTTGGCGAAAGCTTTGTCATTGCACTTGACATCTCAAAGGCTTTCGATCGAGTCTGGCATAAATCTATAATTTCCAAACTGCCCTCCTACGGTTTCTATCCTTCTATCTGTGCCTTTATCTCTAGCTTCCTTTCTGGTCGTTCTATAGCCACTGTTGTAGATGGCCATCGTTCCTCTCCTAGACCTATCAACAGTGGTGTTCCTCAGGGCTCTGTCCTATCACCTACTCTCTTCCTTTTATTCATCAATGACCTTCTAAGCTGTACATCTAACCCTATCCACTCATATGCTGATGATTCCACCCTTCACCTTTCCATTCGGTTCCTGCAACGTCCATCTCAGCAGTTACTTCAACAAAAAAGGGATGAGGCTATGGCACACCTAATGTCTGATTTGGCTCGTATCTCTGATTGGGGTAAAAATAATCTTGCTATTTTTAATGCATCAAAAACTCAGTTCTTACACATATCAACCCGACAAAATCTTCCTCAGGATTACCCACTAATGTTTAATAATGAACAGTTATGTCCTGCAACATCCTTGAACATGCTTGGGGTTTCATTCTCTCGGGATTTGTCTTGGAAAGAACATATTACATCTCTTGTGAAATCTGCTTCCAAGAGATTAGGTGTGCTGGGCCGATTCCGAACTTTCTTTACCCCTGCACAGTTGTTGACCTTGTACACGGGTTTTATTCGCCCGGGTATGGAGTACAACTCTCATGTGTGGGGAGGCTCCCCACATGCAGCTCTTCTCAATAGGGTGGAGTCAAAGGTTTTTCGTCTCATTAACTCTCCTCCTCTTACTGATTCCCTTCAACCTTTGTCTCTTCGCCGCACTGTTGCATCTTTATCTCTCTTCTATCGCTACTTCAATGGTCACAGTTCCTCTGAACTGTCTGCTTTCATCCCTCCACCTCTACGATGGGCATGTAGTACCCGTCTAGCAACAAACTCTCATCCCTTTTCTGTCCAACTCTCTAATGCAAGAGTTAACCGTTACTCCCAGTCCTTCATTTATGCAACTGGTCAACTCTGGAACTGTCTTCCTCTGTCTGTATTTCCTACTTCCTATGATCTCCAGTCTTTCAAACGCAGTGTGTCCAGGCATCTCGAATTGAACGGATCTTGAATTTGGCTCTCTTTTGTATTGTTTTTGCTTTTTCTTGGAAGGAACAGTATGCAGGCCTGTGGCCTTTGGTTCCTTCTTGCTTGCATAAAAAATAAAAAAAATACTGTATATGACATTATATACATATGTCGTGCAGCGAATGTTTGTGGAGAAATCTATTGTGTGCATCGCATGTGTTAGGCAAACGTCGTGCAAGGAAGACAGAATATGCCACACACACACACACACACACACACACACACACACACACACACACACTCACGCTCCCACACACACACACACACGCTCACACACTACCTAACTCATCATCAATTCCTTCAAGTTCTTGCCAGCAGCTCAACACCTCTGGAACAAGGGAGTTATCCATATTCTGTTGATTTGTATACTGACCTATTTCTACATTTCTATATTTTTTTCACAAATAAGTATTGTTTTTTACATATACACATATGAGATGGAAGAAAGTTCAGCTTCAGTATCAGTACCTAGCAAAAAGACTAGTGGTCATGTCGAGTTTCTGAGAGCACTATCAAAGAGCTCATGATATTTCACGTGTATGTAAAAAAAAAAAAAAAGTATAAAATAAATAAATAAAATAAAACCTAACGAGCGAAAATATGTAGGTATTCGTGAGGCAGGGAAATTGAGCGCTTTTATCTCGCTTGCAGGCAAGGAAGAGTATTCTATCTTTGTCGTCCATTTACTCCAAAATTATTGAAAGTACCGATTTCCTGTAAGAACCATGATAAAGATCAGTGAATTCTACGTATGTACAGGACATAACTATCTAATTTCTCTAATGAAAAGTTTTTGTTACATAGGCGGTTATTGTGCGCGCATGACGAAAGTGAACTGCAGCCGTGAGTACCCTGTAGGATTTTGCAATTTACTCAGAAACTATGAGGCGTATCAAAATTCTGAGGAGCCCCTGAGAAAGCTCATGAAATTCTACATAAGATTATTTAATAAGAACATAAGGTGTGTGAGAAAACTTCTGCGATATACCTCCCTGAACAAAAATTAATTAAAAAAAAAAAGGCTTTTAGTTTCTGGCTACTTTCTCGAAAACTACGAATCGCATCACAAGCGGACACACCTCATTAGAAAGCCAATAATATTCTCTATCAAAACTTATAATAACATTTTTCTGTATGATGGAAAACATTTGAACGACGATGTTGGGAAGTGAGATCAACGTTCCGAAATGTTTATTCACGGCAGCCTAATGTACTTTTATTTGTTTTTTCTTTTGGCTTATCAGCTAGAACAAACATTGGCAAATAAGATGATGTGGGTTTCAGGGCAATAATTAGAGGTTTGGGTGGCGAAAATAAGGCGAGAGTACGTGTAATTTGCATCGCACGGGCAGCATGGTGGCGGGCGCAGGCGAGTAAAATCGTGAGCCATGAAACTTACCTGTGAGCGAAAAGGTTAACATGGGATCCTATGCTTCATAAAGTGAGAATTTATAAAGTGCGACGGGCTGTGTCGCCCATATTCACGCACTTTACGCGAAATGGCTGTGTATATATATATATGTATTGTGTGTGCTTCTAACACCCAACATCAGATGTCAGAAGCATGATAATTTAGAGCTGTTTCACTTCATTTGCATCCACCCACTTGATGAAGTGCTGCCTGCTTCTTCCTTTACATTCATTACTCAATCTCTGTATCTGCCCTCCTCTCTTCCTATTTCTCCCTCATCTACTTGTCACTTTTTATTACCCTTTCTACTTCAGGCAGCTCTACAGTGAATGACACATCTAATGGTTACCTGTAACCCAGGAAACCATCCACCACATTGGGTGGTTACCACATAACCAAATAACAGGTAGATGTGGAGTCAGCTATGATGCTCCTGGTAACTAGATGGAACGATGAAAATGCAGCATCCATTCGGGAACCAAACCTCTACACTTTCCCCCACTACAAGGGAACATCAGTTCACCGCACGGGACAGCCCTGCAGGGGTGGGTGCTTGCCTGTAGTTGAAGGATCTGCTTGGCCACAGAAACTGGAGCTGATCAACGACAACAACAACAATAATAAAAACAACAATAAAAATGACAACAACAACAACACCTCCTAGACTTTAACCCCTTGAATCTGTGGACATCCTTTTGAGTTTATTCATACTATTTCCAGACACTTTCATTCACCTATAGAGAAAATTTTAAAACTGGAGAGTTTACAGACTTCATTAATCCCCTTCTACATGAGAAACCAAAGGATAAAACCATCTAAAAGTAAGACAACTAAAATACAAAAGGCCAACAGCATCAAAGGGGGCCTGTCAGTAATGAAGTTGTGTAGTCATACCTCCTCCTCGCAGCGCTTGTACTCGTCGATCTCGTACTGATACTTGGGTGAGGTGATGCCCAGGATGTTGGCCAGACCCTCACCAATATAGTCACAAGCAGCCAGGGCAGACGACCCACTATACAGCATCCAATAGTACATCCATGGGCCCCACCGCAGGGATTTCTGGAATACACAACATCATTAATATTGATACTTTAACTCACAAATTTAATTTTCATTTTATTCTCCCAACTTCAAAATGATATACAGGTGGCCCTCCACATGCACGGATTCAGCTTTTCGCAGGTCTCGCAGATTGGCAGATTGCCCCTCAGTGGAGCCCCGTTCGCCGCCGCAATGTGTAGCAGTGCGGACGCTTGTGGGTTATTTCGAGCTTAACAAGGCCTGCACCAAACCACCGCGCTCTCACACTCCTCTGTCTCTCCCTCAGCTTGCGCCCTGCCACTGTCGTGGTCGTTTCGCTGCCTCTACGCTGCCATGATAAACCTCCCATAATATCGTTATTGTGAAATTTTTGTGCTCTCACATTTTCCGGTAACGAGAGCATTGCTGTGCTATTAGGTGAGTGAATTAGCACCCAACTGTGCGATTTACTTGTGATAACTTTGTCCCACATGTGTCACGTTGTTCATCATCATCACCAACATCATCAGAAGTCGTCAGAGTTCGTCCGCCAAAACTTCAGGGGCAGTGGTGAGTTAACTCTGAATTTAATGGGTATGGTTGTAAGACGTTGGGGTAAATATGTAGCTGATGACTTGCCCACACTCACGTGGATGTGCACACGACACACGCAAGAGTCTGTGGAAGTCACCAGGTATATATTTACCCTAACTTAATACAGCCATACCCAATCAAAACTTATTTGTTATTAAACTTTTTTTTATACAGTTGGTCTGTTACTATTTGTGATACTTTATGCTGCTCTCGGGTCCCAGATATGGCTTATTAGGTACAGGATGTGCACACTTGCTCACAGAGGGTGATTTGCGGCTGTAGAGGCATTTACGGGAGGGAGCACCAAACATTCGCGGAAATTCTACATTTGCAGGGGTCTGTGTCCCCTAACCTCTGCGAATGTGAAGGGCCGCCTGTACAGGTATACCTTGGTATACGATACCCCTAGATGCGATACCCTGGCTTAATGATGGGGATAGAAATACCACCATACTCCACCTAATGACAGCCAAACCCCGGTTTAACGATGGGTTTTTATTTCTGTTACCGATTCTGATGATAGTTTTGACTAAATCTGTGTGTTTAGGTTGATTTATAAACTGTTCTTAGACTTAGATTAATGTGTTTTAGCCATAGGTGGGGTGAACACTGTCATTTTTGGGTACAGTTTACTAAGCTTGATTTTTCCCAGACTTCTATCTATCTATCTATTGCCAGACGCCTCAATCCCGAACGGGGTGGCCACAAACAAATCGCCTCCATGTCACTCTGTCCCCTGCCATTTCACTACCACGCTCCCAACTCACACCCCCCTCTCTCATATACCTCTCCACTCCATCCCTCCATCTCATCCTCGGCCTCCCCCTCCCTCTCGCCCCCTCCACCTCACTCACATACACTCTCCTCGTCAATCTTTCACTCTCCATCCTCTCCACATGCCCAAACCACCTTAACGTGTTTCTCCTAACGCTTCCCATCACGTCCTCAACCACACCACAACGCTCCTTCACTTCCTCATTTGTTAGTCTGTCTCTCCATGTGACTCCACATGCTCCTCTCAAATAACTCATTTCCACTGCTCTCACTCTTGACTTCTGTCCTTCCAACAGGGTCCAAGCTTCACTTCCATATGTCAGAGTTGGTATCACAATACTGTCATGTAACAACTTTTTCACTTCCATGCTCACCTCCCTGTTTCTTATCACTGCTTTCAACGAACCAGCAACCTTCCTTCCCTGCTGTACCCTTTCGAGCACTTCACCCTCCAGACTACCATCCTTACTCATCACACTGCCCAAGTACTTAAATTCACTCACATTCTCCATTTCCTTCCCATCCAATCTCACTGTACACTCACTGGCTTCACTTCTCTCGAAGACCATCACTTTACTCTTCCCCACATTCACCTTTAGATTCCGTTTCTTACACACTCTCCCAAACTCATCTACCAAGCCTTGCAGCTCCCCTTCGTCTTCACTCAACAACACAGTATCATCTGCAAACAACAGTACAGGTAGTTTCCAAACACTGCCCTCTCTCACTAGGGCCGCTCCAACATCCACTGCCCGACCTTGTATCTCTTTTATAACCCCATCCATATACAGATTGAACAACCATGGAGACATGACACATCCTTGTTTCAATCCAACCTTCAAATGGAAAGATTCACTCAGTTTGCCATCCACACGCACTGCAGCCTTAGCACCCTCATACATACTCTTCACTGCCTTCAATAACTTCCCATCCACTCCATATATTCTTAATACCTTCCACAAACCTTGTCTATCCACCCTGTCATATGCTTTCTATAGATCCATGAAGGCTGCATACAACTTCTTGCCCTTCTCTAGAAACTTTTCCACTACGGATCTAAGAATGAATATCTGGTCTACACAACCTCTTCCCTTCCTAAAACCTCCTTGTTCTTCTCCAACTAATTCCTCAGTAATTTCCCTAACTCTGTCAATAAGTATCCTACCATATATTTTTCCTATTACACTGAGAAGGCAAATGCCCCTATGATTACCACACACTGCTTTTTCCCCTTTTCCTTTGTACAGAGGAATAATTATACCTGACTTCCAATCCTCCGGGACTCTACCCTCCTCCCAAGCCAATCTGCACACCTTCCACATCCATTCTATTACTATCTCTCCCCCATGCTTCAGCATTTCACCACACACTCCATCAATTCCTGGGGCTTTCCCCATTTTAACTTTCTTCATTGCTTCCACCACTTCCATCCTGGTGATTTCTTCCTCTCTTCTCACAACCCTCCTTCTCCCTGCCATTCCCCAGCCACTTATACTTGCATTACTTTCATTCTCTATGTTCAACAGTTCATTAAAGTGTTCTCTCCATCTGTTTACTTTTTCTCCCTTCTCCACTAGTAATCTACCATTTTTATCTTTCACACCCCCACTGACTTCGTTGGCACCCTGTCTAGCTCTCTTTACCTCCTTCCAGAACATTTTCTTACATTCCCTCCACTTTGCACTCAAATTCCTTCCAAACTCCTCATCCACTCTCTTCTTACTCTCTCTTACTAATCTTTTCACCTCTCTCCTCCTCACTACATATAACTCTCTCGTCCGTCTCTCAGCTTCTTCGTTGCCCCTGTTTCTCATCCACTCATTATATGCTTTCTTCTTTTGTGCCACAGCCTCTCTCACCTCTTCGGTCCACCATGCTGTTCCCTGAACCCCCTTTCGTCTCCTCTTCACCCCACACACCACCTCACATGCTGCACAGATTTCTTCTGTGAATACCTTGCACACACCCTCCACGTCCCCCATCTGCTCCAATCTATATTTACCCAATCGTTCCTCCACTTCCCTTCTATATTCGGCCTTTATTCCATCCTCTTGTAACTTACTGTACAGTATATCTGATGATTTCTAGAATTTATTTGATGGTTTTAGTGTGTTATTTACAGGTGTTAGGCTTAGGTTAGCTTCTTTTACAGCAGTTAGGCCATATACATTGGATTTAAACTTGTTTTTGGAATCATCTGAGTGGGTTTAGGACTTGCTTGGGGGAGAAACCCAAGGCTCAAAAATGCATCCCTATACTTTACATGTTAAATCTACCCCAAGATACAATACCCTGCCTAACGATGGGTTTCTACTTAACCAACTGCATCGTTAAACCGAGGTACAGTATACAAGTAAATACGTTTACGAGATACTTTTTTGCTATCGGTATTATTCCAATGAAACTGGGTAACAATATCTAGTTTACCCCAACTGCTACCAGATGCTTTTTACTCAACTTAGAAATGGCTTATTACATTCTATGGGGTTTATTAAGGTTGTATCTAGCCCTTCCAGTCTGAAAAGTCATTCCTTAGCTTCAAACAAACATCAGGAGACAGCAAGAGTAAAGTGAAAAAGACATCCCAGGCTCAAAGGGTTATACCTCTCATGGCTGAAGCAGCCCTTAGTACAGTAAAAGTTCTCTCAATCGGCATCTTCGGGACCAAGCAGGTGCTGAAAGAGCAGGAACTGCCGGAAGACCAGGAAAACCTGCCAAAAGTTTCTAGCAATCATGATAAGTCACCTCAATGCAATCAGTGTCCATCAAGTATTACTGGTCAACCCTAAGCACTAAATCAGCCTTCTGCTTCTTAAGGTCATATATAGTGGAACACCTTACAGCAAAATCCTCCATTATCTTTTTCCTAGGAACACTCGCCTCCAATTTTTTCGGTAATTCAATTTTCTTGGTGACAGTACCTTATGGGTGCGTATTACCACATCACCAGTGGGCTTCCCACGAGTTAAGGCCACAGCGCAACACGAAAATGAGAGGATGACCGTAAAATAGCACGACAAAGTTTTCAAACAGTCGAAAGGTCATGCTCACAAAGCCAGACCTCATGAGTCATGATGGCCAATGATGCATGTAGGGTTGGCACGCAGAAATCTTCAAAAGTGCTAAGCTCAACTTTAAAACGGACGATGCTATAAGTGAACAGTTTGAACTTTTGCACTAAATTGGACATTAAAATGCGCTAGATATAGAAGAAAATCTAATATTTATTGGTGCTAAATTATTATGAAAAGCGCTAGATTTAATGCCAACAGCGCCAAATTGGCTGATCGGCTCAGTTTACTGTACATGCTGGAAGAGCAGAAAACTTTCATAGTGGGACTACAGTAAATCCTTCACAAGTCGAACTATATGGGGCTCTACCCTGGTTCGAATTACCAAATATTCCGTCTTACCGAATTTTCACCCCCCAAAATTGCTGAGACAATACCTATTACTTGTCCTTTCAACACCAAATTAAAGGAGCATGTAGCCTATAAATAATAAGTGCATTTAATGTACCTTTAACCCCTTCATTGCTGGGTGTATTTTCATTTTGTTCTTGCTGCCACCAGACGATTTTACTCAGTTTAGGGAGGATCTGTGGAAGTGCACGGGGTTAGTACAGCCTTCATTAGTCCCTTCAGTACGTGATTCAAGTCCTGAGTGCCATAAAATCGGCTGCAGGAAGCGTAAATAAAGCAAAAATAGACGTCACAGTACTGAAGTGGTTAATTGGTAGAAAATCATTCACAGAAGCAGTACACACCAGTCGGAAGCGTGTGTTGGAGATGAATTTTCCCTCTTCAAATTGCAAAAACAATACTTATTACTTGTCTTTTCAACACTAAAGTAAAGGAGCATATACAGTGTATAAATGAATAAAGAAAGACAAAAAAGAAAGAATTCAGTGCACCTAATTCACCTTTCGTTAGAGGCAGTGCAGATTCGTCGGCAGTTTATTCTGGAGACTGAGGTGGTGGAGGTGGCTGAGTTCACACTTTAACGTAAATTCTAAACAGTACCCAGAGTTTATTTCACTCTATATTAAGAACTAAACTTAAATGTAATCACTATAATAGACTGCAAAGTAACACTTGCAGTAATAATAGTACTGAACTTTAATCATGATCACTTAACTTTTTTTTTTTTTTAGCTTCATTCCTTTATGACTAGAGGTGCCAGTATCACTTTGTTTTAAGCATTAAACCTTCCATGGCAAGGCAGAAGGCAAAAGGAGAGCACTGGTCAGCACTAGTTTACAGTAAGAATGGCGCAGCAACCACCTTCCAAAGGCAAGCAGCAGACTGGCGCCACGTGTCTGCCTGGCGCCATTTGTCCCCTTACCTCTGCATTTCGGCCTACTTACATATGTGGTCTCGGCCTGAGTTCGTCTAACCGAAGATTCCGTTTTCTAAAAGTTCGCCTTGTGAAGGGTATTTATGAAAATCGCCAAAAGACCAAAATACCGTAAGACTAAATGCTGAATGAGAGGACTTTTACTGTACTGTACCTATACTGTACGATGGGGGAAAAATAATAATATAGTAAAACCTCAATATAACGGACTTCAATAGACCGGAATTCGCTTTTATCGGACTTGAGGAGCTACCAGACTAAATTTCTATATATCGGAAATAGTCTGATAAAGCCAGAAGCAGTCCGGACTGCCTGACCACTTCAGCTATGTTCACCACAATAAGGTAAATAAAAGACATGTTTATCAGTGTACAGTACAGTACAATATCATTATACCATTTGATTAATGTAGTGAACGTACAGTCGTCAGCAGAAGTTCGCTGCAAGGCTACTCGTATGGTGTGAGTCAGTTGGTCTGGCAATAATGTATAGTGAATAGTTGCACATATGCATTTAAATGCTGTTTATGACGTTTTTTGTATTATTTTTTATTATCAGTAGAATCGGCCTAGAAAATAATTTCGTATACAAATTATGTCCATAACATAAGGAAATGCAGAAGCCGTCAGAACCCTTTCTTCATCACCATTTTAACCCTATCTTCATCATCATTTGACCTCTCTGGCGCACTCGTATTCTCACAGCACTATACCCATTTGGCTCACTATAAACCCACACATCATCAATAACTTATTAGCATTCCTTTCTCTTCTCGTCCCATTCAGTCCTACCCTGTCTCCATCTTCCTCTTTTTATTCATCTGGCTTTTATTTCTCCAACATTTGTCGCTCCCAACAATCATGCTAAACTGAAAGATACAGGTATTCTTGTGCTGTAATACTGGAGTTATGCTTTAAGTGATTTTTGCCAATCGATGGTGACTATCGGATTATGCCTAACAGACATCCTTGACCATTTACCGAACTATTTTCCCAGTTCTTTAGGAAAGTATTCTCAGTCACTTGATGTGAATCAGGTTGTGGTATGGGGCAATTATTTTTCAGATATGACTGCAATATATATACAGTAGGCGCGGAAAGTATTGACTTTTTTTGCCGATGTCATTCTTCTTCGTGTTAAGTGAAGTAGGGTCAATACTACCCTCCCCTGTGATGCGAAATGATCTATCTATTGCCAGACACCATAATCCCGTAAGGGGTGGCCATTTGACTTTGAGTTATTTATTTTATGGGGAGGGGCACTAACCCTCCACCAACCCACTTGTTGACACGTAGGGAGCACGTATGGTTTGGTTATATGGTTACCACCCAGCGATGTAAATGGTTTCTTGGCTTACAGGAAACCATTTGGCTTGTCACTAAATGTAATGCCACCTGTAAAGGAAAGAAAAGCAGTAAAAAGTGACAGGAAGTATAGGAGAAATAGGAAGAAAGGAGGGCAGGCACAGAAAAAGAATGATAAAGGCTAAGGAAGAGCTGACGCTTTTTCAACGGGAGCTAGCAACCCTGCTTGATAGGTTTGGCACCACAGAAGCAGGCTCAGTAATGTTTGGGCAGCCACAGGAGGAGGATTGTCTCTGTGTGTGATGCACCACGAGGGCATGTTTTAACTCAAATAACACAGTTATTTGGTTACCTACCACATTCTCATCAAGCCTAAAGTAACCACAAGCAAGGACAAACGTGTGGAAGTGATTACTTTATACAAAGCTGGCCACAAACTCCCATTTATTGCAAATCAGATGGTGTTAGACTGAGGACAGTGCAGAGACTGGTGAAGCGGTTCAAGGACAGTGGGGAGGCCATTCCTCCCACTCCACTTCCCAAGCCTGGGAGACCTCGTAAGACAACCTTCAGGACC
>JAGKTI010030257.1:0-12441 GCA_018397915.1 Birgus latro
CATCAAATAATTCAATGATGGCCTCTTGGTACTTTTACCCATTTCCAATATTTTACATTTTTTTGCGTTGAATTTCATTTCCCACATCCGGCTCCAATCATATATCCTATCCAGATCCTCCTGTAGCATTTTACAGTCCTCTTCAACCTCTACCTTTCTCAAGATCTTTGCATCATCAGCAAACAGGCTTGCGTAGCTGTTCACTCCATCTACCATATCATTTACATAAATCAAGAACATTACTGGTGCCAACACCGAGCCCTGTGGGACACCACTTGTTACTTCCCTCCATCCAGATGTCCTGTCCTTTATTACTGTCCTCATTTGTCTGTCACTCAGAAAGTCTCTCATCCATTCCAGGAGGCTTCCCTTAAGTCCTCCTATATGCTCTAATTTCCATAATAGTCTCTTGTGGGGTACTTTGTCGAAGGCCTTCTCCAGATCTAAGTACACACAATCCACCCAACCGTCTCTCTCCTGTAGCACGTCAATCGCCCTTGAGTAGAAGCTCAACAAGTTGGAAACACATGACATTCCACCTCTGAATCCAAACTGACTTTCAGTCAAAATATTCATCTCTTCCAGATATTTTATCCATCTATCTTTCAGGATTCTCTCACACAATTTCGCAACCATACTGGTTAGGGACACTGGTCTATAATTCAGGGGTTCTTCCTTGTTTCCTCCCTTATAGATTGGCACCACATTTGCCCTCTTCCATTCCCGAGGCACTTTCCCCTCTTCCAAGGAGCACACAATTAAATTGTGAATCTTATCCGCCAGTTGTTCTCTGCATTCCTTCAGTACCCAATTAGAGATTCCATCCGGTCCTGGGGCCTTCCTTACATCTTGAGCTCCCAGTAATTTATACACTTCCTGCACTTCCACTTTTATATCTTTTATCACTACATTTCTAATCACTTCCTCTCCTTCTACTTTCAGTTTGGTGATTCCTTCCCTTTGCTTCAATTTGCCATTAACAAATCTATAAAACAATTTGGGTTCATCCTTACATTTGTCAATTATACCTTTTTCAAAGTTCCTTTCTTCCTCTCTACGTATTCTTGTATATTCATTTCTGGTTCTTTTATATTCTTCCTTTTTCCTGATATTACTTCTCTTTTTCCATTTGTTCCATGCCATGTCCCTCTCTTTTTTCGCTATTATACACCTTCTATTAAACCACACCTTTTTCCTGTTTTCTTTCCCACTTGCTCTTGGCACATATTTTTCCACACCCAGATTGTAGAGGTCTAAAAAGATATCCCACTTCCTCTGTATCTCTCTTGTTTCTCTGAATTTTCTCCAGTCTGCATTTTCAAAAAATTTTCTCAATTCTGCAAAGTTTGTTTTCCCAAAGTTGTATCTTCCTTGCCTATAAAGCTCATCTCTTGGCACCACGTTCCCTATTATCATCTGGAACTCAATGACCACATGATCACTTTTTCCTATAGGACACAGATAATTTAATGATTCAATTACATCAGGTTCTTTGGATAGTAGCAAATCTAATCTTGCTGGTGTGTCATCACCTCTGAATCGTGTCTCTTCTTTAACCCACTGTGTCATTACATTATTCATTGCTATATTTAACAATTTAGTGCCCCACGAATCTTCGCTGCCTCCCGAGTCCCATTCCTCCCAGTTCACCTCTTTACAATTAAAGTCACCCATTAGGATTATATTGTTGCTTTTCTCGATCACTTTCTGTAGATAACTAACCATGTCTGACAACATCTCCTGGTATTCATCGTCATTCCATGCTCTCGTCTTAGGGGGAACATATACCACTGCCATATCTCTCTTACCATTCTCCCCAGTTTCTAGTTTCAAATTTATGGCTTCGGCCCTGCCCTCTGCAATTTCCACAGTATCTACGTTTATGTTGTCCTTCACTGCTATCATCACTCCTCCTCCCGTTTTTTCTTTTCTGTCTCTTCTCCATAATTTGTATTTCCCACCTCCCATATGAATATCAATATCTTCTTTCAATTTAGTCTCTACAAAGCACATAACATCAGGCTCGTGTGCCCTCAAAAAATCATTGATTTCTAACCTTGCCGATATTAGTCCATCAATGTTTGTGTACGCCACTTTCAAACTTTTTTCATCGTTTTTTATTCTCTCGTCTCTCCTTCCTTCCGTCGGTACCACTTTCTCAATTTCTGGTCCATAACTCTCCAATAGAACTCTGTCTTCTCTTTCTCCGTTCGCTGTTCGTTTTTTATCTTTGCTTCCTTTACTAACTCCTTTAATTTAGCTCTTTCCTCTTCATTTGCATCTCTCCTAATCCAAACATTTTTAAACCCCTCTTTCTCTGACAATTTCCACGTTCTACTTATGATTTCATTCACTATTACTTGGGACTTAAACTTTACTTTCAAGGGCCTTGCCCCACCATCCTCGTACTTTCCTAACCTAAACACTTCTTCAATCTCTTCTTGGGCTTCATTGTTTCCTTCCATAACCACTGCTATTATTTCTTTAGCCTTGCTCAGTTCCTCTCTCTCTCTTTCGGATCTTACTGTCATTCGTTTTTCTTTTATTCCTGAGATTATCACACATTTTTTCTTGTCTGCTACATCCCTGACCAAAGATTCTCTACTTCTTAGTACTCTAACCACTTCCTTCTCCACTTTTTCCTTACTTTGTTGTTCTATGATTTCCTTCAAATATACATTTCCTTCCTCCTGTATTTTCTTCCACCCCTTATGTTGCTCCTTGATTTCCTGAATATGCTCATCTTGCCTCCTCGATTTTGATTCATATTCATTTAGTTTACTTTTTATTCTGTCCCTTTCTTCTTCCAACCTCTTATTCTCCCTCTTCAGCTGTTTTATTTCATTTGATGCGGATTCGTTATTCGCCTTTAATTCTGTAACTTCTTTTTCTTGTTCCTCACTACGTGTGCTAACTTTTTCCAGTCTATTCTGTAGGACTTTGATCTCTCTCTCTTGCCCTATGGTCTGTTCCTGCAGCTGCTTAATTACTTCCCATACCTTTTTTAACTCCTGGACATTCCTCTCCGCCGTTTTCTCTACACCTGCTACTCTTGTTTGTTGCAGCTTATCACTTCCTTTGCCTACATTTAGCTCGGAGAAGCCCGCAAATTCCCCCTCGCCAGTTGTAAACAATCTTCCGTCTCTCTCCGCCATGATGCAACCATATGGAAACTTTCTTTTTCACTTTGTCTTGTATTTTTAGGGCCGAAACTTGCGTTTTTTAAACTAATATCCGACGGGACCACCACTCACGCATTCAACCACATAATCACAATAGGCTATCTCCTTTTCGCTGCTAGTTCTGCGATTATTTCCCCTCGATCCAGGAGCAGCTCCGTCTCTCTCCCTCTGCGACCTGTGTGTGTGTGTGTGTGTGTGTATTTTGATAACAACAGAGGAAGAAAAAACAAATTAATAAAAAAAAAAGATCCATACACTAGTTTACTGGCATCCCCCATTCATTTTAAAATTTGTAACAGTTGGACTTGAACAGCTGTAGGTTGAATTTTGGGGGAAACAACTCTGGGGCAGTGAGTTCCAGAGAGATGCAGTTTGAGGAATGAAAGAATTCTGATAGGCAGAAGTTCTGCAATATGGCTGTGTGACATTCCAGTCATGAGCACTACCAGATGCCCATGTAGCACGAGGGAAGGCTTGGAGAGGTGGCACAATGAACACAACTTCGTCTAATTATTTGCCATAAAAGTATCTGTAAAATAATGCAAGGGAGGTAGCATTCCTTCTTTCTTGTAGGGGAGGTAGTTTATTTAGAATAGCAGGGTTATAAATAATTCCAATAGCTTTGTTCTGAATTTTGTCTAGTTGTTTTGGTGCAACCTCTCCACATCCATTCCACGAGGGTGAGCAATATTACAGCTGAGAGTGCACATGACTCTTATAAATTATAGCTAACTGCTCATCAGTGAAGAAGTTACGGACTCTGTACAATAACCCAAGTTTCCTTGAGGCGGTTTTAGCAAGTGATCTAACATGAGAGGTCCAGCTGAGGGCATTGTTAAGTGAAACACCAAATATTTCAATACTTTGGGAGATGGGAGTATTAGTAGCGCTGAAGGTCATATAGGAATCAGGCAAAAGCTGTTTATCAGTAGATTGTATATATTTGGTTTTACTAACATTAAATGAGACAAGGTTATTTTGTCCCCATTCACTGATCTTACATAAATCTTGATTTATAAAGATGGTTGCACTGAGTTGAGAATTAAATGGGTGTTTGAGTGTGAATGAACTGTGAAGTGTTGAGTCATCAGCATATGAATGGATGGGATTGTGGGTGACAGATAAGAGATTATTATATGAACTAGGAATGGGACTGGCACCAGAACTGATCCTTGTGGTATGCCGGAGTTAATTCAGTGGAAGCTGGAATACATATAATCTATTATGCTCTAATTTTCTGTTGCTGAGATTTGAGGAAAGCAGAGGAACGAAAGATGTTAGTCCACAGCAAGGGAGTTTGGATATCAGGGAATGGTGCCACACTCTGTTGAAAGGTTTAGAAATATCAAGGGCTACTGCATGAGTTTCTCCATGTTGGTCAGTTAACTGGTGGATAGTATGAGTCAGGAGATTGAGTATATCAATGGTGGATCTTTCTTGGTGAAGACCATGTCTATCACTGATTAATTTGTTGGATTCAAGGTGTTTAACCATGTGCTTATTAACCCGTCACGTCCTGACCAAGTTCCAACCTCCGATACCCCCCAGTCCCGAGCATTTTTGGATTTTTTTTTTTTTTTTTGGCTCAAACCTTCGCTTTTGGTGAGAAACATCGAAAATTCATAGAGAAATCGCCTTCCTGAGGCTATAAATGGCGCTACAGGTGATGAGTAAGCCATACATTTTCCCTCTTTCTCAGGGTACCTGGCTAAAGAAAATGAACTATGGAAGGGTTAACTAATTCAAGCCACTCTAAATTACGTATTTATTTATGTATTTGGTACGAATTCATGTGTAGTACAAGACTATATTGGTTTTCACACATTTACTGTATTTATGGTGAGGAGACTGTAGCACCAGTCGAGCAGGGCAGTACTCCCAAGGAGGATGGAAAGCTGATGACAGGGAGAGCTGGAGCTCCCGTTTCATCAGCCCTCAGGACTTGTTCCTGACCATCCCCCTTTGCTGAACTTTTTCAGTGTCTCAGTAACACAGAGAGTAGACCAACATGCTCTCCAATACAAGTTTCTCTAACTGTCAACACCAAACTACATACACGCTACACGTGTACTACACTTCCTTTTCAAAAAATTCTACAAATGGCTGAATGGATCTTGAATTTGGCTCTCTTTTGTATTGTTTTTACTTTTTCTTGGAAGGAACAGTATGCGGGCCCATGGCCCTTGGTTCCTTCTTCCTTGCATAAAAAGAAAAAAAAATAGAAGCATTGTTCAGTCACCAAACACATCCACATATGGCATCTTCCTTTATGACAATACCACCTCATCACTTCTGTTTGTTTCTTGCACTAGCTTCTTTATTTCTTTGTCCTCCACCTCAGGAATCACTTTCACAGTGAATTTCAGCATTGGAGAGACCGTGGGGCAGCATACTTTTACTGGCCACCTTACTGTTAACAGGTGAATTGCCCAGTGTGTGGAGGGAGGTGGGGTTAGGTGAGGCCAGGCAGTATCCCCACTTGACAGCAGGTAGAGGAATGTCTCCCACATATGCCTACCAAAAATCAGCCATGAAACTTGAAAATTGTGCAGATTATGACTCTTGCAATTGCATGAAGTACCTGTACTTCGATGGGTGTAGCTGTGACAAAACGTTGCGACGTACCCATATGTCGATGGGATTCCTCGGGTTAATTACAGTTTCAAATACTTTACCAAGAGGATGCATGATAGCTATTGGCCTGTAAATAGAAGGATCAGAGGAACTTCCTTTCTTTGGAACTAGGTGGATATTGGCTTCTTTTCAAGAATTAGGGAATGAAGAAGTACGTATACATAGTCTGAATAATTTAGCTAGAACAGAGGCAAGTTCTGGGGAGTACTTTTTCAAAACAACTGTAGGAATTCCATCTGGGCCTGGAGCTTATTTGGTAAATTGTCTAGGAGGGATTTTATGTATCTAGTCTGTATTTTAAGTGGAACAATTTCGGGAGAGTCAGGTTCTACTAGTGGGACGGTCTGGCTGACTTTTTCTACCGTAGAATTTTTGGCAAATGCACTGGCAAGGATGTTTGCTTTACCAGACGTGTCATTTGTAATGTTACCATCTGAAGATTTTAATGGGGGAATGGGTGATGACTTGTTGA
Organism: Birgus latro; assembly: GCA_018397915.1. Classification (NCBI taxonomy): domain Eukaryota; kingdom Metazoa; phylum Arthropoda; class Malacostraca; order Decapoda; family Coenobitidae; genus Birgus; species Birgus latro. The sequence continues at coordinate 6,289 of JAGKTI010030257.1, forward strand.
AGTTATTATTGAAAGAATTGAGAGTTGACCTGAATATTTTATTGTCATTAGGACTGTTATTACAGGTTTTGCATAGTTCCTAGCAATTTTAAATTGGCAAAGTGATTCAGATGTTTTTTATTTTAAGTAAGAGTTATATGCTAAAGGCTTCTGGGCTGTTGCTCTGACACAATTGCCATCAGACCATTTTGGAGAGTTCGATCTTTTAATGAACTGTTGACTTGGTATGAATAAATCCGTACCAGCTAGTACTAAGTCATTAACCCGAGGAATCCCATCGACATATGGGTACGTCAAGATGTTTTGTCACAGCTACTCCCATCGACGTATGGGTACGTCGTGCAACTGCAAGGGTCATAATTTGCACAATTTTCAAGTTCCATGGGTGATTTTTGGTAAGCATATGTGGGAGACCTTCCTCTACCTGCTGTCAAGCGGGGATACTGCCTGGCCCAACCTAACCCTCCTCCTCCCCCTCCCCCCCACACTGGGCAATTCACCTGTTAGCAGTAAGCTGGCCAGTAAAGGTATGTTGCCCTGCGGTCTCTCCAATGACGAAATTCATGGTGAAAGTGATTCCTGAGGTGGAGGACAAAGAAATAAAGGAGCTAGAGCAAGAAACAAACAGAAGTGATGAGGTGGTAATGTCATAAAGGAAGGTGCCATATGTGGAAGTGTTTGGTGACTGAACAGTGTTTCTATTGCCTATATAAATGTGTAACCAATATAGTCTGTTACTACACATAAATTCGTACAAAATACATAAATAAATACGTAATTGAAAGTGGCTTGAATTAGTTAACCCTTCCATAGTTCGTTTTCTTTAGCCAGGTACCCTGAAAAGAAGGAAAACGTGCATGACACCTGTATCAACAGTTTTAAGCACAGGATCGCGATTTCTCTATGAATTTTCGATGTTTCTCACGAAAAGCAAAGGTTTGAGCCAATAAAAAAAAATTCCAAAAATGCTCAGGATTTTGTGGCATCGTAGGTTGGAAATCAGTCGAGACTTGACGGGTTAATGTGGGACTGGGTAGAACTGACATCACTAGAGAAGAAAGACTGCCATGGACAGTGTGCCTTATCAAAGTACCATCAGGTCACCCTGATAGGTTCAGAATGGGAAGGTTTGGGGGAGCCAACTAATGAGGCTTTGATGAGATTGTGGTGAGAGGATCCCAGTGATGACAGTACTTTTATCCTGTATTGATTTGGATTATTTGCCAGGAATAGATCCAAGAGATGGGCATTATGGCCAGGATTATCTGGTAATCTGGTTGGTTGCTTTACCAGCTGCATGAGATTAAACGATTCTGCAAACAGCTCGCACTCCAGACCAGTATCGTCAGTCCTGGCAGAATGCAATAACCATTTTACATTATGAACGTTAAAATCACCCAGAACAGTAATTCCTGTGCTAAGGGTAAGGTTAAGATTACTCAACTGTGTGGATATGGAATAAAATACATTGGGTTCTGAAGAAGTATTGGGGTAGTGATAAACTACATAGATATCTTTGGTAATATATAGATAATTTAGTTTGTACAGTGATGTTTAAAACAGTGTCAACTGGAAATTCAGATTTGATATAATAACAGGTGCCACCCCTGTTACGGAAGGTTGTGAAGAGATGGTAACCAGGAAAACAAAATGGGGATATTTCGGTAGAGGGAGAGATTTGGGATTCTCTGCAGAGCAGGGCTAGAAGGGATACGGGTTGTAGGAAAAAATGAAGCTGCAGTGATGACGATGATGGATGTCACTACTTTTCTATGATAGTCATTTCATCAGGGACTGTCTCAGATGGCCAAAACGTGAAGATGTACGCAAGACAAAGGTTTTCACCTTTGCTGTGTTGTGCAACATTTATGTTCAATTGTTGTTTCATTAGCAATGAGAGTGTTCTGTTTCTTTGAGACCATGGTGACTTCTCTTTTGGTGTTGATGTTAACTAATGAGTCATCCTTTTTAGAAGGAAAAGGGTACATTTGATAAATCATGAAATTATCATCTGTTATGAATGGTAAATGAACCACTATTGATGTTTATGTGTGTTGTATCTAAGTATGGATAATATAACATCAGATTCATTTCCTCAAACAAATGCTTCAAACCATGCTTAGTTACACATTGACCTTATTTGCCATAGATTGTGAATTGGAAGTAAATGGTGATCTTACTGTAACCAGCATCAGCAGTTCCTTTCATGAAAGACTGATAATGAGTTCCAGTACTGTCTAACTGACATATTATTATGTCAGTATGTTCCATGATCACTGAGAGGTGTTGGAAAAGTATATTATTTCCTTCTGGTGCATTTACTTTCTCCACAATTTCTTGAGTTGATTTCTCTGTCTTTCTAAGGCTCTTTACAATCGTCATCATTACAGTGTTCTGGGCATCAGGTAGCGTATGTTGATATAAAAGAATTTGTACTATCTTGTTAGATTTTTTGTTTATTTCTTCAAGATCATTGTATGTAGCCAATCCAAAAATGTTTCCTAGAATTGTTCCAGCTAGACCAAACAAACCACGTTTGTTACATGTAATTGTGATTATATTTGTTCCTTGTGTCACTCCCATGGTAATGGTTTGTCCTGGATCATGGTGAGCTTAATGTACTTAGCCTGTTCTAACTTCCAGTCCACTAGCTTCATCATTTCAGGCACTTCTTGTGTTTGGTGAGCATCTGAGGAAGAGCTCTTAATAACTAATTCTAAAGTCCTAAGTGGCCCAGCTATGTTCTCCAAGAGGACTGACTGGTAGGCTGTACATTATGTCCATATTAATTTCAGTACCCACTATGTCCTGCATGAAAGCTGTAGAGGTCGTCGGTGTGATAAGGCAACCTTGTCTTACTACATGTTGAAGGTGTAAATGAGGAGTTCCTTTTGATATCATCAGATACAGCAGGATCCGTGGCGTAATTCCCTCATCGTTACTTACCGAGAGAAGAGCTTTAGAAGATGGCTAATCCACTGATGTTAGCAAGTCATGCTAAGGGGTCATGCTAAGGGTGACGATAGTAATGATGAACATTTTCGGTATCTCGACTTGTCCAACATATTACTATAAAAGGAGTATAAATCGATTCCTAGGTCATGTAAATGCTTTGTTATGGGAAATGCTGTATTAGTTGCACCTGTGTTTGTCTGTCTGCCAGTGTTTTATAATTGCTGGTTAAATTTCATGAGACTTTTTAAATAATCAAAATGAATTTGTTTCTCTTTGCACTCAGTAGCGACTTAATCACAGTCTTATTGTCTGTTCTCTTAATGACTCTGTATGGGCCTTCAAATTCCAGTGACAGTTTATTGTGTCTAGTGTGAACGATGCCATAGACAATATCAACTATCGTGATATTTGATTCTTTTGCCTTCATATTAAATGATCCCATCATTTATTTCTTGGACATTGTCAATTGTTTCTTCAATTTTGTGTGTATCTCTTGGAATTCACGTAAACGAAGTTTAGGACAATCATCATTTATATAGGCATTTGCTCGACTTGCAGTATCACGTATGAGAGACGTTTGTCTGTCCCGTAAATAATGAAATGAGGTGTGTTTGGCCATGTGGAGAGGATGGAGAGTGAGACACTGATGAGGAGAGTGTACTTGAGTGAAGTGGAGGGGGGGAGAGGGAGGGGGAGGCCAAGGATGAGATGGAGGGAGGGAGTTGAGAGGTATATGAGAGAGGGGTGTGTGAGCTGGGAGCAGGGCAATGAAATGGCGGAGGACTGGATGACATGGAGACGATTTGTTTGTGGCCACCCCTTACGGGATTAAGGCATCTGGCAAGATATAGGTGTGTCTCTTGTATACTTGTTAATTGCACAGTTAATTGATGCTTCAGCGCTGGGAATCCAGTCATCCCAGTTTGCATAATTCTCATTCAGAATGTGATGTAGCACATCTGATTCTTTTTTATTTTGCTTTTCCACCAATGCATTGTATTGTTTACATATCTCTTGTAAAATTTCAGTTAAATTCTCCTCCATTTTCACTTATTATCACCTTTGGTGAGGTGAACCTACAGATAACACTGTCTACAATTACCCATGCGACTGTTTCTGCTGTTTTATCCTTAATTGGAACCCAAATCACATATCATGAAAAATGTTCAGTAACAACAAAAAGATACTGATTATGAAATACTGTAGAGACAGGAGCCGCAGAAGACGCGACGGCCAGAGCCAGCACCCCCAACCCCCCAAGTACTACCAGGGGCCCGCCGCTAACACCGAGCGGCTCCAAACAGGAACGGCACACCTGTACCTTCCCAGCGCCCCTCTTACTCCCAACCAATGCCCCGGGAAAGTATCAGTCGTCGTCACCCAGTCTCCGGCCAGAAATTTACTTGCCAGATAAGGGGTGGAGTTTACAACTCCATGCAACGTCATGGTATTGGCCATTGTCATACCAGGTACGGGGCAGAACCGGCCTCAGTCCGTTCCCCAGTTGCATCCCCACTACAGGGCCACGACACAGGCCGTAAGTCATGTCGGTCGGGCAGGACAGACCAACAGCCATCCGCTTCCTGTAGTTGTGCCCCCCAGAGCAGCATCGCAGTATCGGCTACAAACCGTACTGGATTTGAGGCAGGATCGGCCATTGTCCGTCCCTCTGCTGCTAGCCCTCTTCCCTCCACGGTACAGGCCCCTAGCCACACCAGAGCTACAACCCCCTGTGCCACCACGACGCTGGCCTCTAGTCATATCCAGCCAGAGGCAGAGCAGGCTGTTAGCCACCCTGAAGCTGCAGTCTCCTGTGCAGCTACGGCATTGGTCACTAGTCACGTCAGGCCGGAGATTGAGCCGGCCATCATCCGCTTTTCTTCCACGGGAGATCCTGTAGCCCTAGAGAACCAGTCCCCCGAGCCGTGGCAAGGCCTCACCCGAGGTCTTGGTTCCCTGTGACTCCAACTGTGTGAGCAGCAGCAGAGGCAGAGTCCTTGGAAATGTGGCAGCTGACGACCAGACCGGTCCACCACTCCCCCAGCCTGAGGTTCCTGCGTGGCGATCCTGATGGCGACGCTGCCCTCCAGCCATTGCCGCAGTCCAGCCACCCCGGGTTTCTGTGCCCTGGGTCCCCAGTCACCCCGGGAGTTGCCCCGAACACCAGGGATGACTTACCTGCTGGTGAGACCACTCCGAGTCCCTTCCGGACTCGGCGTCAGGCCCGTCTCCTGGCTCTCTTCGGGCCGAGCCCGTAGCCTCAACCAGGGCATGCTATTCTGTCATTCCTCCAGATAGAGGAACTTACCAACAGCCCCTCAGTGAAAGTGTATCAGGAGAACCTACATAGTGTGTGCTGTTTTAAACCGAGGATGTACGTGTACTTTAGTGATTACTTATAGTGTGTCATAGTGATAAATCGACCAGGAACCCCGAGTGTAAGATTTGACAAGCACATTTGTCCTCCTGGCTTAGCATATACCTCGAGTGGAATCCCGTGAAACCCCCTCAGTGAATGATATACTCCAGTGGCCCAAAGAACAATAATATAGATTGTGCCATTCCCTTGGTCCATTATAATTCACCCCTCCCCAGTGTACCAGCACACTAGAAACGCCACAGTGACCAACAGAACAACAATATCATATTAATCACGCCATTCCTTTGTTCATGTAACTTCTCCCCCCCACTGTAGAGGCGCGCAAGTGAAACACTACGGAAATACCCCAGTCTCCTCTCACAGTGTATCGTAGCGCTGTAGACTACAGTCGAGGTAGGCGGTCACCCAGGTGAGTGTCTATCGACACCAGGTGTTAACGTAAATTGTACCAGTGTATCAGTGCCGTCCAGTGCTATACTCACAAGGGAAATTGTAGCAAGTGCTTTCCTGTGTCTTGAATTGTAAGTGTAATCCAAGTGCAATAAGTGCTGGGTGAATACTACCATAATTTCCCTAAGCCGGTAGAGAGACAGACCTCCAGTCAAGTAAAATCTTGTGTTAACCCATCCCCGGCCAACCCAGCCTCTAATGTATGTTGGTTTGTGTACCATTGTTTCTGGAAAGATATTTGTAATACATGTGTGTAACAGTTACTGCCTTGTGTTTGTGTCCAGTCCTTTCCTTAGAAGTGCTGACCCGGTCAAGAATAGGGACCCGCTGTAGCCTGCGTATTTGAGGGACGAGAAACCGGCTCACAA
>JAGKTI010030258.1:0-12440 GCA_018397915.1 Birgus latro
GGTAAATGCAGATAAAACAAAAGTGATGATATCTAGGGTTGGTGGCGGTACAATCAGAGGAGAGGGAGAGTGGCCATGTGCAGTTTGCCACAAGGGTGTGGGAAGTAATTCCATCTTGTGTAGTGTTTGTGATAAGTGGGTGCACAAGAGATGTAGTGGTATTAGAGGCAGACTGCGAGATGATGCTGATTTCACGTGTGCGGCGTGTCGGGGAGAGCAGATGAGAGATTGTTAGGCGTGAGAGGGTTGAACTTGCAGGTGAGTCTCTTGAGTGTGTGGAGGAGTTTCGTTATTTGGGAGACATGTTATGTGCAGGAGGTGGGGCTGGAGTTAGCTCGGTTGCTAGGGTGAGAAGTGGTTGGAAGAAGTTCAGGGAGTTGTTGCCTCTCCTGACATTGAGAGGACTCTCCTTATGTGCTAAGGGGTCTTTGTATGCAGCATGTGTTAGGAGTGTGATGTTGTTTGGTAGTGAGACCTGGGCAGTAAAGGAAGAGGATATTCGCAGGTTTAAACGTACAGAAATGACAGTGATTAGGTGGATGTGCAGTGCGTCCCTGCGTGCAGGGCCTGGGGGGGCTGGGTTTACGATGGAAGAGTTGAGAGGTAGGATGGGACTGGGGTGTATTGGTGTTGTGATGAGGAGAGGTAGGCTGAGGTGGTTTGGGCATGTGGAGAGGATGGGGGATGATAATTGGGTACAGAGGGTGAGAGGTGTTAATACTGGGGGAGGGGTTGGGAGGGGTAGACCGAGAAAGACATGGGACGAGGTCGTTAAGTGTGACTTAAGGGTTAAGGGACTGAACAGGGAGGCTGCCAGGGATCGAGCAGCGTGGAGAGCTGCCATTAGGTGACCAAGGCCGACGCATGCAAGCATGTTGGAGCCTTCAAAAACGAAACTAAATGATATATATATATATACATATATATATATATATATATATATATATATATCAGTGTTTTACAGTAATTCCCACGAATATATGCAAATGGTTTGCGCTTGCACTTTGCGACATTGCGCAAGCTAAATATTAGTCAGATTACGCACTTTGCACTTGTGCAAGGTAGTGAACTGTGGATTGTGCATTGCACTTGCGCAAGGTCCTTTTTCGTTTGCGCTGCCCACCAAAGCTAAACACATGCTCATTAGTTGACCAAATTATATCCAGCAAGGAGATATCAGATAGATGGTTAGTTCTGCACGCACTAGGGTAGAAATATAGAAGTGGTTTCTCAGTCTTTGTATGCCCACCATGTCATACATAATTAGTTTTTTTTTATTTCATCTTGTAAGTTGATTGTTGTTGCAGCAGGAGTTAGGGTATAAAAATATACATGAAAAGATTATTGTGATGAGTATTGGTAGATGAGATGGTTTGGGGATGTGGAGAGGATGGAGGATGGCAGTTGGGCGGGGAAAGTGAGAAGCGTGAATGTCCGGTGAGAAGCAGACCGAGAAAGACCTGGGATGAGGTCATAGAGTGTGACCTCAGGAATAAGGGACTTAATAGGGAGTCTGCCACAGATAAGTGATGTGGAGAGCTGCCACTAAATGACTGCAAACAGATTGGAGCATTTATAAATGATATGATACAATTGGATCTTATTTCACTTGCACTTCTCTCTATTACTATTCTTCTATGATGAAAACAAGTGAAATATATGAATATTTTTTATTTCTTTAATAAGGGTAAATCTGCCAGGATCCCCCCCTCCCTGTTTTTTTTAATTATTATTATTTTTAGAGTGCTGGGTCTCGTCCTGAAAGTGGTTACATCTGATTCCTTTATCTGTATTGAAAGGCACATTAATTGTCTGTGGTGACATTTTTTTTTTCATTCTTAAATATATAAACTCTCTCATGCAAGAGTTAACCATTACTTCCAGTACTTCATGTATGCAACAGGTCAACTCTGGAACTGTCTGTTAATTTCCTACTGCCTATGATCTCAAGTGTTTTAAATGCATTGTGTCCAGGCATGTTGAAATGAATTGATCTTGAATTTGGCTCTCTGTTGTCGTGTTTTTATTTTTTCTTGGAAGGAGCAACCTTGTTGGCTTGTAGCCTTGTGCTCTTTCTGATGCTGTCATAGAGCTTAGTTTATACTTGCCACCACCAGACTGTTTTATTCATATTAGGAGAGACTTATGGGAACTCAGTGGACTGCCGACATGAAGTTACCCATCTGCTGCAGTCCAACATCTTCCTTTCTGGGAATAAGGAAGTGCCTGAGGGGCTATAACCAGGAAATTGAGCTAGACAAATTATGTAAAATGGATTTATTCATCTTAGGTCTCATGTACTAGTAGTTGTAGTTGCAACCCCAGGCCCATCAGAACATTAACCCAATGGACTGCAGGCTGAGTTACCCTTCTGTAGTCCACTGTTCTCCTCCTGGGGGATAGGGATGGGGTGTAAATGTAATCAGGCAGCCCCCTCCCCTCCCCATCCTATTAGTGCCACTCCAGCACCAGTACACCAGGGGTTAAAATCTATATTGAACTCTCCCACAGACAAAAGGGTTAAATTATCAACAGGCTTGAGATTATCTCCTAAAAACTTCACAAATTTTCAGGGGCTGTCTGTGTTACTCATGCTGCTGTTCCTGCAATTGCTCTGTTGGTGCTGCTGTGCAGGTGTTGGAGCTGCCGTGGTGGTGTTAGGTGCTGCTGCGCTGCTGCCGTTCAGGTGTTGGTGCTGCCGTGCTGGAGCCAATAATGTTACCTCAGTAAGGTAACATTTAACCTCTGCCCTAAAGAGGTTAATTCCCATGGGCCATCGGTTTTGAAATTATCTACCGTATAGACAAACCAATACTTAATACAAGAACTACAGTAGTACTACTACAACAGCTACTACTACCCTTCAGAAATGTGAGTTAGAAATATTTTGGTTCGTCCACCTTGACTTGGCGGAGAGTTTTGTCTTTGGCAGCCTAATCCTCATAGGGTATATGAGGCCAGTTAACTTAATCTAGGTAGTGATTTTACTTGCCAATCAACGACAATGACAACGATGATGATGATAGGATAGGATGATGCAGTGCCAGGAGTCAGTCTCTGGCACTGAGGCTGGCAGCCACAAAGCCTAATGAAATCTCAAACTGGTAATTCTTTAATCTCAACTCCAATAGTTCGTAGCTCAGATGTTCTTAAGTGGGAGAGCAACTGTCTTTATTCCAACTAATGCCAGATGGTTTTATTCAACTGAGAGGGATGCATTGAGGTCTAAGGATAATAATGAACTTTATTTTTAACTTATTTATATTAGTCTGTACTCAGTTATCATACATCTTGCACCTTAACTTGGGCCAGGATTTGTCCATTCTCCAGCTTTTTTCATATATCTCAGTGGTAGAATAACACAATACTGCAAGTGTACATCCATCCCATTGCAGAAAGATTCTCCATGTTATTTTTGATGCCTTTGACTGCTAGTACAGTATTTCTCTCAGCTGAACAATGTCTGGTGTTAGTTCAGTCAAAGTGGCTTGTCTTCTTTGTGGCTGTGGTAATTTCATGATGTGATTTCTTAGCAAGCCTCTTGAGCCACCTAAAAGACACCCCAGTGAATAATACTTATTATTATTGACATTCGTATTATTATGTTTGTATTTTTTAATTGATGCACAGTGGACAGGTAATCTGTTGCGTACGGTTCGGCCAGTTGTTTCAGGTACTTGTGTATATTGTTGCTATGATTTCCGTTTCAATCACCCATACCAATTGACCCTGTAGTGTCGGCGTTACTCATTGTTTACGAACCTTGGCCCTATGGATTCCCCCGTGTGGAAGTCGGAACACTGAATACCGGTATGCATGTAAAAAATAAGAGCCAAATCAGACTGAGTAGATTAAAGTTTTGCTCTGGCAGTAAATGTCCGAAAAATCCGCTTGTCAGAAATAAACTAATTTTTTGTTGAAATGTTTGCTAGGGTACTATATGCCTTGCCCTTTCAATACATCGTGTAGTGTGGCCCCAGGTCCCTCTGCTACTAGTGGGGTTTTGGGGAATTGGGGATGACTGGGTGGGTGGGTTGCACTTTTACAACAAACACAACCCACCATTGTATGCCATGATATATATCAGTTCCAGTGTGGGTAATGCGGCTTCCGGAGCTAAAAGAGAAGGGGTTGTCATTGCAAATATTGGAAGGATAAGTGGCACACAGGTGGATGATTACTGTATATGATAAACATGCACACAGCGCCTTGCTTGCAATAATCACGTTGTGGTCGTGCAGTGAGGGGGCGGAATGCTCTATGAGGGGGTTGTATGCATGGTTGTTTTTTTTTTTTTTTTTTTATGGCCTAGGCAATGCTTCAATGATTGGGTGTACGCTCTTAAGTGGATATTGCAAGTGAGACGTTGCACACTTTGTTCACATCTATGAGATGCTGGACCACACATTCACAGCCACCCATTCATTCACCAATTTTTTGTTTCCCCTTTTTTGCAAGAGACCTGGGACTAGCTACTGACTGATATAATACCGTATTGGGCCACATTTCCCTGGAGTGCCGTAACTCCATACACCACCACGTGGCTTGTCTAGTTTTATGTTACTACCAAGTGTAGTAACTTATATCTTGGGTAGCAAGATGCCACTTGCCCCGTCACTCATGATAGTCACAAGATGTCCACTTTGATTAGCATTCATACCAAACAATCCGTTTCTTTACCTGCTGCTGTCACTTCTGAAAGAAGACGTCTTCGCCAGGTTTGAGTAAAGTGACTAAGGTTATAGACAACTGGCCAGCCGTACACTGCCATAGGCCATGAAATGTTCTGCAGAAATCCTGTCCTGAGCATGAGCAAAAGTATGTAGACACTTCTGTGCCAGCTGTAGGAATAGAAGGTGTTGTTTGTAATATTTTATGTGGTAAGGACTACACACCAGAGTTACTATTCTTTCATAGTCCACCACTCTCCTTTAGGGGGATAATAAAGGAACTGAAGGCTGTTAGTTTAACCTGACAGTTTCAATGTCTGATCATTACCGTGTGAAAGTGTCTGTTCCAAGCATCAGGAAGACAAGTTGGAGAAGGTCATTTGGGGAAGAAAGATATATATGAAATACAAGTTATTGCTGGCAGGCAATTGTTGGCATACTTTTGCACATGCCTGTCCATCACAAACAAGCAGTAAGTCCTGGTTATTTGCCACAGATTCTAAGAAATACAGGGTGGTTCAAATATAACATGTCTTTTCCCATATGTTTTGTTCTTGCTTGTTTGATCCATACCTTACCCCATCCTTAGGTGGGAAAAAGAGGTTAGGGTGGTGATGATGGTTATGATTTTATTGCAGTGAAGAATAATATATTGGTTATTATATTGATTATGATGATTATATCGATGATTGATGTGGTGCAGGCTCAGTCAGCATTACAATATCTACCGTGCATTATTTTGCTTCCCATAACCCTTTCTTACTTTATAGCGATTGCTTGTTTACATCCATTGTTTGCATGTTTTATCAAGTAATTAAATATCTCCCCTTGCACTGGCTTTAGTAATTGCATAAAGTTCACTCATTTCAGTAAGCAGAAATTTATGTCCTCCTCTGACTGTTATCTCTGTACTACCAGACATCTCAATCCCATAATAGGGGCCACAAACAAAAATTAACTCCATGTTGCACTGACATCTGCCATTTGACTGCCCTCTCTCCAACTCACACCCCCTCCCTCGTATCTCTTCACTCCATTCTTCCATCTTCGCCATGGTCTCCCTTCCTCCCCTCCCCCTCCATGTCATACACATACCTTCTTCTAGTCAGTCTCTCATTCTCCATCCTCTACATGGCCAATCTATCTCAGAGTATTTCTCCAAACCACAATGCATCTTTACTTCCTCATTTGTCTGCCTGTTTGTCCATAAAACTCCACACACTCCTCACTTCATTTACATTGCTCTCACTCTTGACTTGTGTCCTTCCAACAGGATCGAAGCCTCACTTCCATGCTCACTTCCCTACCCATTATCACAGCTTTCAATGATCCAGCAACCTTTCTGCCCTGCTGTACCCATTCAAGCACTTGACTCATCACACTACTTAAGTACTTGAGTGTACTCTCATTGTCTGTTTCCTCACCATCCTGTCTCACTGTGTATGCTTGACTTCTTTTCCCTCTAAGATCATAACTTTACTCATACATACATTCTCTTTTGGGTTCTGTTTCCTTCATACATCCCCAGACTCATTCACTAAGCTTTGCAGTTCACATTCCTCACAATACAGTATCATCAGCAATTCAGTTCAGGAAGTTTTCACACCTTACCCTCACTCATTAGACACTCCAGTATATTCACATCCCTGCCCATTATCTCTCTTATAGCTCCATCCGTATATGAATTGAACTACCACAGAGACATGACATGCAGAAAGATGACACAAGGAGACATGACACACACACATATGACAGAGACATGACACAAGCATGATACAATATATGGCATGACACAAGGAGACATGAGATTTTTGGCCTTATGCAGATTCATTTCCCATATCTCACTGGCAGAATAAGCTAGCACTGTGGCCCAACATCCTTTCCATAGCACTTCTTCATGACTAGCACAACATTAGTCTTGTTTCAATTAGCATTTGCAAAGGAAAGATGGTAATTTAATCCCCATTTAAACAGAGCATAATTGAATAAAGTCGTCAAAATACATGCATCCCCCACACCCACAGACTGAGCCGATCACCAGATATATGGGCAGCCCTGTATTATGGTTTAGTAAATTGTGGGCTGCTGTTGCTGTGGTCCTGTACTCCTGACTAAATAAAACAGTGGCAGGTGTTTGGGTATTTCTCTGTAGTAGTGCTGTTACCAAACTACTTCTCTGAATCAGTATAATGTCAGTATTTTTGCTTTTACAGTATTTACTCCCTAAATAAAACAGTGTCAGTTGTTTGTAGCTTATCTGTATGTGCTGATCATCTGCCTTCTTGAATAAGATGTGGCTAAATGAGCTGAGAAGTATTGCTGAGGATATATGCTTGTCATTTTCCAAAGTAGAGTGCTGAAAGATCCGCACCCATGTCTGAAAAAAATTATTAGAGGATAATCTGTGTTGTAAGGATTAATTCTCATCCAAAAGCCCATATTGCCTCTTTTCTTTCATTAAATTCCAGTATTTAGTTTTTCCAGCATTGACTTTGCAGTTAAAATGAGCTTGGGACCATCACAACAGCAGGTATTATCAGCCCAAAAGATCATAAATGAATGTGGCCAATAACAGGACCCTGCAAAAAGCCATAGTGCTTTTTTACCCAACAATAAAAATAGGTGTTTTGCATATATTATCCTTCCTGAAGTATTGATGTTGTTTGTGATATTTGTTTGCCTATTTTTATGCCCATATTGTTAATTTTGCATTATTATTATTGCCATGTCATAATGATGTACTGCACAGTCAGCCACAGAAAAAAATATGCTGAAAAAATATGTACTCTTGTCCTTGTTTTGTTTATTTTAATTGACAACAGGTCAGTTATGAAATTGTCATCCTCAGTCTGTATTTCCCCCTGCCTATGACCTCCAGTCTTTAAAACACAAAGTGTGCAGGAGTTTCAGAATTAATGGATCTTGAATTTGGCTCTCCTTTGTGTATTATTTCTTGCAGCCTTCGTTTTTTTTATCTCTGCTTAAAAAAAAAATGTATTGCCTCAAATAGCACTGAGAATTTAAAACTAAGAGGCATCCTTAGTTAACATTCATTTATGCCAAAGGTTAATGAGCATCTTGAGTTGATTCCCTTCATTAAACATCCCCACTTGATTCCCTTCATTTCGGTCAGAGATTAATGAGTGGAGATTTTTCCCTGCATATATACGAACATTTGTTGTTAATACGGTTTATGTTTTTTGTTAATATTTTTTTTCCTGTGGCTGACTGTTTATGTATTGATGTGGGTGTGTTTTTTTGGTGCCTGTTTATTTCTGTTGTTTTATTCTGTAGTCAGTTTGCTTTTGCCTGACAGAGATTCATAACCTCTAGCCAAGAGTAGTCAGACGAGAGTAAATTTGAATAGTAACCAAGGAGACTCATCTCTACCTCATCACTAAGACCTATTGAATTTTATATACCAATGATTTAGTACTGAAGTTATAAAAGCTGCCTTGTTTTGTCAGGTGGAAATAAACTGACTATAGGTATGTGTTGAAGTGTAATAAGTTATTTTTATATATCTATTCTTATATATAGTAGTGTGTGGGAAAATGGGCCTTTGTAATGTCATCTTCAGGTGTTTAAAATTTTATAACTACAGTATATGGATTAGGGCGTCGGGCTATAGATAGATAGATAGATATGGAAAGATCCTAAGGTGCCCAATGGACTAAACTATTTTGATATACCGCTTCGTATCACACAGTCATTTTCCATATTTTCCTAAGCAGATGCAAGAACTAATTTGCCCGTCAGGTCCCTATCGTATACAATATTAGGCAGAGTATGTTGGAAAATAAAATAACTCAAAGTCAAATGGCCACCCCTTACGGGATTATGGTGTCTGGCAATAGATAGATAGATGTTGGATAAAGTTATAAGGTGTCCACCATCACAGCCAATTGTTTTTGCATTTTAGAACCATTGTTATCTTTATTCTAAGGCTAGGCTGTGGATATTTCTCCTTCATTGTTGCGTTTTCTTTGTCTGTGTATCGATATGGGTGTTTTTGATGGTGTTGGTGTCTGTTGGGTTGGGTTGTGATGGTTTATGATTCAGAGAGAGACAGAGAAAAATGTAAATGACAGTGATTTAATATCAGTGTTGGAATGAACAAGGATGTGTGATTTGCCCATGGATGTGTGTGTGTGTGTGTGTGTGTGTGTGTGTGTGTAAGATACTGGGATTTGAATGGTGAGTGAATGAGTGTCAGAGTCATTTCAGTGGGATTGCAGTTGGCCAGTTTCTCCCTCTTTTGGGTGTCCTCTTTGCTTTATGGGTCCTGTATATTACACCCATATGTAGAAAACATAAGTGAATAGTGGGTGTAACTGCTTGAAAAAAAAAAAATGGTTACGATGATTGAAAAATAATTGAGTAACGATGATGATGATGATGAATAGTCCACTTCACTAGGCATGGGACTGATAACCCTCTTGATGCTTGTTCATTTTTTGTTCCTTGTTCACTGGAAATAAATTTGAAAGAGAGAGAGAAAGTGGGAGAGAAACCTTGCCCTAGTGCTAAAAATCCTTACAGGCCTCTGACCCTGCCATCACCTGTACTGAGAGTGTTTTCCCCACCTTCCTTTAGCTTAAAAATTAATTCTTATATCTTATTCCTTTGTCAGTAGATGATAAACCTATTAGATCAAGATTATGCTGTTTTGAAGAATATTTGCTGCGTATTAGTAAATCTTGGCTTGTAATCCGACTTGATTGACTACAGAAATCCTTACAGCCTCAAAGATATATGTTGAAGGATTGTCTGTTGTGGTAGTGTGGTGTGGTGTTTGGGAGGAGGCCTCACACTGTGGTACATGTGAGTGTTTTGTGGTAGTGGTGTGATAGTATGTGTGGTGAGTATGTTGTGGTTTGGCAAGAGGCATTACACTGTGGGCATAGTGTATTGTCTGTGAGGTGTATATTGTGTTGGCATTGAAGTAGAAAAAGATGATGATTGTGTGGAAAGTCTATACTCATTTCACTCTAACTTGGCACAGATTTTCATGTTTATGCAGCTTTTTTTTACATTTCACACTGGCAGAAACAGATTATTACAGACCTACATTCTATCAATAGGTTTTCATCGTGACAGGCATCATATTTTAATGCATGTTTACTGTATTCTTACAACTCAGCATTCATGAGAGAGCATAAGCCATTTTTAAACCAAGTTAGAGTAAAAAGAGAGAGTATGGGTGTAATTGTGTTTCTCTGGGTATGGTTGTGTCTGAAGGTTGGGCATCTCGTGATGGTTTTTGAAGGCTTCTATTGTATATTTAGGTAGTAGGTATGTACCATCTGAAATTGTAGAAATAAAAGTAAAAAAAAAAAAAAGTGGATGATGGCCACAGCCACTGGCGGACTGGATTTAGGCTACTGGTATTGCATATGGTCGGAGTTGCAGGTGGTCGGAGCCAGTGACCTGTATTGTGAAATTCCCTATGCTTTTCACAGCACAGTTCCTTTTGAATGGGGGCCATTTTAGGGGGGTGTTTTGTGTTGAGTATAGGATGAGAATAGATTTTTTTGAAACACTCTGTGTGGTGTAAGTTTTGATTACATGCTTTCCATAGTAATTTTTCATTACAAGCATCATGTTTTAGTGTTGTAGGTAGTAGCTATGTACAGTCAGAAACAATAAAAATAAAGTATATTAAAATGGAAAAAAAAAAAAAAAGGAAGAAGGTTGAAGGCCACAGCCATCAGCGGACTGCAATAGTGCAGGTGGTCGGAGCTGATGACCTGTACTGTGAAATTCCATATGCTTTTCACAGCACAGTTCCTTCTGAATGGGGGCCATTTTAGGGGGGAGAAGAAAATTGTATTATATATTTCTTTGTGAAATTTAGTGCTGGGCGTAGGATGAGAACAGATGCTTTTTGAAGCACTAGTGTCAGTGTTGAATGGGTGTAGGTGCTGGGTAGTGAGTGTATACAATAGCCAAAACAAGTATCTGTGCAGGAGGGGATCAGTGTTGCCAAAATTTTGAGTGTAACAAGTGATATCTCAGGAGGGTTGATTTACATGATTTCACCCACCTCTGTTTAGTGTTGCTGTACAAGAACAGTATTACATTTGATTACTGTCTCTCAGTATAGGGAGACAGTTCTTACCACAGCTAATATTTAGTGTACAGTGTCCATCTGTCTATAGCCAGGCACCATGATCCCATAAAGGGTGGTCATTTGTCTTTGAGTTGGTTATTTTACAAGGAGGGGCACTAACCCCCTGCCAGGAACTTGTTCACACGCAGGGAACATGTAATGTTGGGTTATATGGTTACCACCCAGCATTGTAACTGGTTTCCTGGCATACAAAAAACTTACAAACACCCTTTAGGCTTGTCACTATATGTAAAGCCACCTGAAAAGGGAAGAAGAAACTGTTGGTACTGTTGGACATGGTTTGCCGTTTATTTAGTGTGAGTGTTGCAAGTGCTGCTTGGTCATATGCATAGAACAGTATTGTTACTGAAGAAAGGGGAAGATGCAGGTTGTGAAGAATAAGAGTTAAAAGTGATGGTGAGAGGATTCAGCACCACAAAGACTGACTAACTGAACAGCACTGGTGTGCATGTAGGACACTTGCACTGTCAAGTGTTGAACTGCTCTTGCAGTACAATCATCCACCTGAATTTTAAGGTCATTGGGGCACCTCAAAATACGTACTTAAGATAAAATTGTTTAACACATTCGTTTAAAATTTAAAAAGCACTTTCTGCACATTATTACAACTGTATTTTTAAAGTTATTTTTGACTCTTGTAAAATGCCTACAAAAAGTATCTTGACTTATAAACAGTAGTTCCTCACTTAACATTGAAGACATATGCCTAAAAAAATTGTATTCGGTGAAAATTGATCCAAGTGATGGTTAGTTTCCACTCTGACATCTCACATTAAATAGGATCATTAGTAATAAACAAAACAACTGTTTCACACTTTAATCAGATGTTTCCAAGTTTCCACACTGATGCATCAGGTGAATCATTTACAGTAAGAATAACATGAAGAGAGTGATAATGGTATGGTAGTATTTATAAAATTCATGAAGGTATGAAAGTTTGATTTCAAATTTAAAAAACAATGCTATCTTCATGTGTAATAATAATACCCAGAAAGAACAGTTAAATGATATATAGTTAAAGTTGTCCCTGACTTTTAAGGGTATTTTGTAATTCCATATTAATAATATAACAGAATTAAGCAATTA
The DNA here is from genome assembly GCA_018397915.1 of Birgus latro. NCBI lineage: Eukaryota > Metazoa > Arthropoda > Malacostraca > Decapoda > Coenobitidae > Birgus > Birgus latro. The sequence continues at coordinate 11,890 of JAGKTI010030258.1, forward strand.
CTGGTAAAGGATAATCATTTTATTATTAAAAAAAAACTTTTTGTGGGCATTGTACCTCAATTTAAGAGATTTTGTTACCATTTTTTTTTTGTCCTTTTTATTGTTATGTATTTGATGTATAATGCTTCCTTCCTACCCTCATCCTCTCCTTCTTCCTTCCCCACCCCTCTCCTTTCTTCTTTCTATTTTTCATCTTCATTGTCCACCTCCTTATCTTCTCTTTTACTCACTGTCTCCACTTCACCTCCCCCCCCCCCCCCCCCCTCTTTGTTTTCCGCTTAATTTCTCTCCATCATCTCCCTCTTCCTATCCTACTACTATTTTCCACCTCCTCATCTTTGGTTTCTTTCCTCACCCTTAGTCTCCACTTCCCCCCCCCCCCCCCTTCCTCTTTGTCTTCCTTTCCTAATCTCTATTGTTCATCTTCTCCCTCTTCCTCTCCTACTACTATTCTCCCCATCCATCTCCTTTCTCTTTTTTTTCTTCCTCCTCTTCCCCCCTTCCCCTCCCCTGTCCTCTTCACCCTCTTCCTCTCCTACTACTGTTCTCCC
>JAGKTI010030259.1:0-12440 GCA_018397915.1 Birgus latro
ACAAGATTCACACTGTGGTGTGTGTACTATCCTGTTACAGGAGAAAAGCATTGTCACCTGTGAGCGTAAAAACCTCGTATTTACGTTAAGAGAATCAAGCTTGAGGGAAAAACTCCGAGACGACAGTGAAAAATCCTGTACTCAGGTCAAACTGAGCGAAAGTTTGCTACATTTACATTGACAACTAATTGTTATGTAGCGTGGTGTATGTGATACACGGTGTAGGTGTGACAGTTGTAGTGTAACTGTACCTACGTGTAAAGCAATAATAATAACACATATTAATGCAATAATAAAGGCAACGATGGCAGAGGAGAAGAAGTGGCAGCGTGCAGCAGAGACAATCAATGGTCCTGGACATCTTCTTCACCCAACAACTCTACTTGTGGAATGAGTCAAGGTGGAATATCAATAGTGTCAATGAAAGAATTTGCACTAAATTACAATTTCATCTACCCAGCAATCAATCCATACACAACAGAAAGTACTCTTTAGCTGAAAGTCAATTAACAGCAAGTTTCGTACATATGTCGCCATTATTTCCTTAATAGTTGCCCTTTTTAACCTATGCTTATGCCTAATAAAGGGCTCCTCGTCGGTGCCCTTGGTTGGGATTGCCGCGACTACCCGTTTGTCACCAGTGTCCTCGGTTGGGATCACCGTGACTGCACACTTATAACTATACTTATTATTACAAAGGGCTCATCGTCAGTGTCCGCGGTTGGGATCACCACGACTACCCGTTTGTCATCGGTGTCCTCGGCTGGGATCGCCGTGACTGCTCACTTATAACTACACTTATTTCTACAAAGGGCTCATCACCACGACTGCCCGTTTGTCATCGGTGTCCTCGGTTGGGATCGCCGTCACTACGCACTTATAACTAATAAAGGTAGTCGAGAATCCCTATGCAAACTTGGGCAGGTCACATTTTAACACCCTGCGTGGGTGTGAACACTCATGTGGCTTCTGTGTAATCTCCGGGAATCCTCAGGGAGGCTCACAGCTTGAGACACACCACAAGGTAATTCAAACACAGCCTCAGATTGCCTCTGTGGGGTCTCAAACTTCCCCCTTAACCTACCTTAATCTACGGCACATACAATATGTACAAGCCCTACGCTTACGACTAAGTAGGGCTTGTCGTCGGTGTCCTCTGTTGGCATCGCCGTAACTGCTCAGTTGTCCTCGGTGTCCTCAGTTGGTATCGCCGTGGCTGCACATTCGTCATCGGTGTCCTCGGTTGGGATTGCCGCGACTGTGCACTTATAAGCTACGGTACATATGTATGTACAGACCCCAGACATATTATATCCTGTGGGGCCAACGAGTGAGACGTCAGGTCTGCACCCACATTACACTGCCCTCTCTCTCACATGACTCAGAGATTATGGGCGTGGATTCAAACGGCGCAGGAAGGAAACTTTCATGAATGGTGGTACATAGACACACATTGCAGGAGTGCACAAAACTATCAATTTCCTGTCCCATTCCTGGCCAGAAAAAGTCAGCACCGATACGGCCTTGGGTTTTCTTTTTGCCCATATGACCTCCTGATGCTAAACAGTGACCCCATTCTAATACTGCTTGGCGGTAGTTCGCGGGAACGACAAACTGCAGTCGAACCTCGCCCTCGAGTGTTCGTGACTCACGGTAGAGCCATCCTTTTTTATGAAGGAACCTGGCTCGTCCACCCCGTGAATACTTGGTCACTTTACCCTTATGTTTCTTACGCACAACAGCAAGGGTCGGGTCAGTCTGTTGCTCTTGGACAACATCTTCACTACAAATCAGACCTTGCGGCAATGCAATAGCCACCGGGGCAACACAATTTGGAGCCTTGGCCATGGCTCGTGTTACTGCAGCCGATGTCTGAGTAGTGACATCTGTGGTGCAACTATACTTGGCACCTGGTATATTGCCTATTATGAGGTCAAATATAGGTTCCTGCATGACAACTGCAACTGTTGAACCTGTGAAAAAGAGAGATGCTACCTGGATACGTGCCTCAGGAAACAATCTCACTGCTCCATCAATAAGCTGAGCTTGGATCTGTCTGCCTGTATATTCTTCAAGACGAACAAGACTCTGCCTGACAGTACAACCTGAGGAACCATTGTCTCTCAGTACATTAACAGAAACACCTCCCACAAACCCTGGCTGAACAAGGAAGGCACTGTTACCTGTGGGAGGGCCTGTGGAGGAAGCGACCAGCCATTGATAAGGCTGCATGGCACACATCTCTTCAAATCTGACAGGACTAGATGCCTGAGGAGTTGTACCTGAACTAGGTGAATGAGGAGTTGTACTCACCATCTGGGAAGCAGGAGCATTGACGACCTGTGGAGGAGAATTCACCATCTGAGGGGGACTAGTGAACTGTGAAGGAGGAGCTGTGCTGGTGGGGACGGCACCATCGTGCGCCTGTTGGGGAATGAAGGCTGTGTTTCCCTCCTGCCTCCGATACACTGGTGCTGGTGCTGAAAAGGTTAGTCCCACTGGCCGATTGCATGGCTGATACTGCTGCTGTTTAGGGTACTGCTGCTGGTTAGGGTTCTTGTTGTACCTCTTCCAGTCAGGTTTTTGTGTATTCTGCCCCTGGTCCTTCTGCGGTTTGCCTGGACCATGACCATTATTTTGAGAATGGCCTTGATGCTGGGGTTCAGTCTGGGATTGCTTACCAGACTTAGCAGTATCTTTCTTGTTCCAGGACTGCTGCTTACGAGTTTCGTACCCGTATGCAGTAAAGAAAGCATCAGCCTTTTCCACCATTTGGGTTGCGTCCTTCACTTTGGAAATCTTGAGCTGGGCCATAAGCTCAGCAGGCCACGACTTTTCCAGCTGTGTGCACAGCACGAGGTCGATCATTCCCTCTCGTGTGCTGGGAGTCTCGTCCTTCTCCATCCACTCGCCTAAATATGCCGTGAGACGGTCAAGGAAATGAACAGCTGTCTCCTTTTCCTGGAGACGTGCCTTCATGAACTGATTTCTAGCATGATCAACAGTATGACCGTATGCTTTGATAAGTGCGGTCTTCATCATCTCATACGTGAGATTATCTCCACGAATTCTGTGGAGAATGTCGAGGGCAGGGCCCTCAAACAGGCTAAGGAACTGAAGCCGCTTAGCTGCCTCATCCAGATCGTACAGGTTTGCCATGTCTTCNATTTCCAGCTCGTGTTCACGTGCTTGGCACTCGTGTTCACGTTCTCTCTCTCGATCCTCACGCTCGACACGCTCACGTTCTTCACGTGCCTCGCACTCAGCACGCTCACGTTCTTCACGTGCCTCGTGCTCAGCACGCTCATGTTCTTCACGTGCCTCGCGCTCAGCACGCTCGTGTTCACATGCTTTGTCTCGCTCTCATTCCTCGTACTCACGTAGTTCTTTTTCATGCTCGCGCTGAATTTTCCACTCTTCACGGGCGGCATTCTAGCGTTGCTGTTCATAATTGAAGCGCGACAGGACATAATCTCGAATTTCCGGGGGTTTAGTAAGCCCCATATCCTTAGCTTCTTGCACGTATGAAGTAGTCTCCATCGTGCTTAGTTTTGAGACTGAGTAAGTGATTCGGTAATAATAATTTCAAGCTAGGAGTTTATCTATCCTGGAATGAGGTCGCCAGATGTCAGGGGAAATTTGTCTTTCAAAAGGAAAATGTGATATTTCAAAAGATAATGTGATACTGTATAATTCGAATATACAATATATATAGCTATGTGTGCTAGAGATGACTATTGAGTCATTTATTAACAAAGTATAGACTCGTGAAATCAAGTGGCGATTTCACTTTATGCTGGCTTACTTCGCCAGTTCTCTAGAGTCGAGAATTTATAGACTTTCTCAATGGTACACAGCAGAGACTAGACGCTCAAGTAGGCTGTAATATTGTACCGTTGGCCTCTGAGATAGTTAGTTTCTCCCCTTAACATTCAAAAATGATAATAAAGATAAACAGGATCTTGGCTGAGCCAAACTCCTAGCTAGCACAACGGATTTAAGGATTAATGCCAAAAGGTGGCCTAAGTACAAGTCGTGATTAATATAAAGAGTTGTGCTAACGTGGAGTAGCAAAACTGTAGTAAGTATGTGGGAAAATTAAACACGACTGTTACATTTAACAAAGCTCAAGAAAACGAACTGTAAATTTATTGAATACAAGGAAATACATTTTTGTTACATGACTCCAATTCAAATCAAAGAAAGGGAAATGCACTCACTCAAACACTCAGACAAACAGCTAAATATCTCAAAAACTTAAGCCTAGGAAAACAAAGAAAATACTAATCGGTATAGATGAGACCGAGCTGCTGTGACAATCACCAACAGGTGGGAGCTACGAGGATACACGCCAACACAAGCTGAGATCTGAAATCGCTAAGAAATCACTCAAGCCTTTTTAATGCGTACCACAATGCACCGAGTCTACAGTCAGACTAACTCTGTTTCTGAGTACCCGGCGTGAAGAGCGTGTGAAAGGGTGTGGCCGGCCAATGGCCCAGAGCGGGAGTGATAATTCAGAAATTATCGTTCCGAGGAATGCACCGCCCGCACATAAAAACAATCACTCGTGAAAGAATGACGAAAGTTTTGACAACTTGATGCGAATACTAGCACGCGAGCGGACGGTTTGAGAGAACGAGCGAAACACTGTACATTTCATAATAATTCGTTCCTCCCGCAAAATCACTCCACGTCAGAATTTATGTTACATAATTTTACTATGTAGAAAATTCGTGACACAATACAATCATAAAAGGTGAAGGAGGACAGCCGCCTTCAGAAATAAAATCACATCGTCTCCAGGGGTACCAGCATTTCCCTTGAGCATTGAAGAGAGACAGAAAATACCACCCTCCCCTCGGTGCCTCAATACCAGCCTCCGACATAAGTCGCCCAAATGGGACACTAAACCAGCAAGTGCCTGACAGTAAGGGGAACCAGAGTCATCACAGAATGGCTGCACTGCTAGCCTGGTATGTCCAATGCGAAGGCGAGCCAGAAGAGTCTGTAACGTACGAGGCATTGTAGGGCAAACTCTCTGAGAGATGAACTTGGTGACTTCCTTTAGCCTGTCGACAGGAACACTATCCTACCGCAACTGCCAACAAGCACGAACAGCAGAGAATAGTGGAGCGCATAAATCAGTAGCAGGTAGAGGACAAGGAGCATGCACAGGTCGCAAAGCCTAGTGCATCTACCCTTTCATTACCCATGACACCAACATGTCCAGGAACCAAGCAGAAATCCACTCTCTTCCCCTGACGACGAATGAGGAACAACCACTCCAAAATAGCTACAACTATACGATGGGAAGAATTAAAAGAGTTCATGGAAAAAAGCGCCCCTTGAGAGTCGGTAACAATAGTAAAACAATTGCCATGGTGAACAAACACTAACTTCAAGGCTAGAACAATAGCTGACAACTCTGCAATAAAAACTGGGGCAGCCAAAGGAAGACTACCTCCACGGCTAAAATTGAGAACACCACTCCAAAAGCAACATCAAAGGCGGACTTAGAGCCATTAGTATACACAGGCACAGAACCACCATGACTAGAAGAATGGTCTAAAAATAACTGTAAAAGACTGAGGAGTGACAGAATCCTTTGAGCCTGCAAAAAACCTGCAGAAAGTTACCTAACCATCGGGATCCGAAAAGGACTGACAGGTACTCCTGACAAACGAACTCCTCCATGATATTCCGAACCCTGTAGCCAAACGGACGAGGCATGAGAGGGTGTCTACTATAATACAAAAAACAAGATTGCTGCATCACATGCTCCTAGACACGTGAGTCTCGGAGGCGACGAATCTGGAACCAGCACGTGCTGCAACAAATTAATGCAGTAGATCTAAGGGAGGCACACCAGCTTCCACCAACAAGCTGGGAATCAGAGATGACCGAAAAGCTCCAGTTGCAAGGTGAACACCAGCATGATAGACAGCATCTAGAGTTTTTTGTCTGGACTCTGTGGCAGAGGATTAGACCTCGCAGCCATATGACAGCTTGGAGGTTACAAAAACCTGAAACAAATGCAAGAGTGTCCTCCAATCAGAACCCCAAAAGGTATGGGACAGAACCCTCAATAGATTGAGAGCCTTCATACATGATACCAACTTTGAAACCCAAGTCAAACAGCAGTCAACCATCAGGCCCAATAATTTCATCTCTGCTACACAACAGAGTCTCCTGTCACAAAGCTGGAGATCAGGATCCGGGTGCACCCCTCTCATCCTACAAAAGTGCATAGCCACTGTCTTAGAAGGGGAAAACCGAAAACACTTGGAAATGGCCCAGGCAGAAATCTTGTCCAAGGCAAATTGCATGGGCCGCTCAATAGCAGACATGCAGAAGCCAGAAGACCATATAGCTAAGCCATCCACATAAAGGGATGAGGATACCCAAGCAGGCACAGTGTCGAGAATACCATAGATGGCCACTGCAAACAGGGAAACACTTAGGACACTCCACTGTGGGACACCTTCCACCTAGCACAGTGGCACAGAAAGGGTAGAACCCACACGGACCCGGAACACACAATCAGTCAAGATGTCTCCAAGCAACATAATCCAAGTAAACCAAAGGCATGAAGTTGTTGGAGGATGCCATGGTGCCAGGTTGTGTCATAAGCCTTCTCAAGGTCAAAGAACACAGCCACAAGATGTTCCTTAGAGGCAAAAGCTTCACAGATCGATGACTCGAGCCTGATAAGGTTGTCTGAAGAACACTGTATTTTATGGAAGCCACTTTGCAAAGGAGAGAGAAAGCTATTCTTCTCTAGAAACACACAAGCCTGACACTGACCATCTTTTCAAACAGCTTGCACACGCATTATGTTAAACAAATAGGGTTATAGTTAGAGACATGTGAATGGTCCTTACCAGGCTTGGCAATGGGGAGGACAATACCCAATTTCCAACTCTTAGGAATAGAACCCTCACTCCAATCCCTGTTAAAAAGGTCCAATAAAAACTGTATAGAGTCAGTTGGGAGATGACGAACAGAGTGTGTGGAATGTCGTCAGACCCAGGAGCAGTGCCACAACACTCCAAGTGGGCAGCACGCAGCTCACAGAGGCTGAAGTCAAAATTATAAGGCCCTACACCACGAGAGCAAAAGCCAAGACCCTGCTGCTCCTAATTCCTACGAAAGCTAGCACATGGCTTAGAAGAACATTTTTTTGAGACAGCACAGAACTGATTCGCAAGAGCAGAGGCTACTGCATCTGGTGCAGGCACAAGATTTCCGTGAAGTCGCAACACCGGTGGGGAGGGGGGGCGAAAACCTACCAGAAATCTTGCGCACCTTTTCCCACACCATAGGCATTGGAGCAGAGGACGTAACTGTAGAAACATACGACCTCCACGAGTTATAGCGAGCATTCTTCATGACCCATCTACAGTGAGCATGTGCTCTGTGAAACTGAATTCTTTTTAAAACAACATCGCGATTGGCAAAATACCGACCTGCAGCCGCTTTCTAAGCTCCTTTTGCTATAGAGCAGTCATCATTCCACCATGGGACAGGTCTCTAAGAAAAAACACCAGAAGCCCATGGGTTGGATTGAACCCTTGCTGAGTAAAAATCTCGATCGGCATCATCGATAGTTGAAAAATCAGTAACCTTGTAGGCAACTATATATACTTCCTCAAAGAGAGACCAATCAGCCCTATCCAGACGCCAGCAAGGCATATGGGCTACAGGAACAGAGGGAGTAGACTGGACCAACACAGGATAATGGTCACTACCATGCAGATCATCCAAAACCTCCCAAGAAAAATCAATGGCACAGTCAGAAGACGAGATGGTGAGGTCAGTGACAGAATACGTGCCAGTCTGAACATGATGGGTCGGCCTCACATCGTCTAGGACAACCAAATATAAATCCCCAACCAAAGAGGGAAGAAGAGCACCCAGGGATTGAAAGTGTTACCCCACAATGGATAACGGCCATTAAGGTCACCAAGGAGTTGAAAAGGGGATGAAAGTTGACTGAGACGGGTCTCCTGATCAGCAAGCATAAGAGGAACGGAAGGTACGTGCATCTGTACCACTAGAACTTGAAGGGGAGACTGTATCACAAAGGAAATAAAGGGACATCAGATCAGGACAAAATGGCACATCCAATGCCGTGACCGCCAGGAGGAGATGCATGGAGGACCCCGTAACCCCTGATAGAAGGAAACGGTCTATCCCCCACCACTGTCTCCTGGAGACAGACACAGATCGGACTCAGAACGGAGAGTAATAAGTGCAATTCCTCCCAATTTGCCATGGCACCTCTACAATTCCATTGAAGACAAATTGGCACTGATTGAGCCATATTGATTAGTATTAAATAATATGAAATGAGAAACACCAAGGCTATGTAAGGCTATGTAGCAACCTCGCTGGGAAGGGTGTGAAAGCCCTTCTTCCTAGACGTGGAGCTCTGCCTTACCAACCGAGAAGACAGTGAAGATTTAGTTTCGATGGGTGAAAGGACCCATATCCCGAAACACATCCCACCGATCGCCAGAATGAGCCCGAGGGACAGAGATCTTCCTGGAAGACCTACTTGCCCCGTCCGCACAGCGACATGGGGGTCCATCTGGCACCTCATGGCCAAACGGAGCCTCCCCAGCCAAATCAACCAAAGGTCGGATGCCAGGTGACGGATCAGAGGGAGCAAGTGACCGAGCCCTTTGAGTATCTAAAGACCCAGTCCCCGCCACACCCTAGAAAGACCATCACTAACACCCACCAACTTAGACGCCACGACTGCCTGGGTTGCTGAGCAAAGAGGCCCCTCAGAATCCTCATGTGGCACAGAAGTTTGAACCTTTGAAGGAGGGGAATCGCCCAAAGACTCCTCATTCCTCACCCGTTTGAGGTTCGCAGATGCAACCTCCATCTCTACAACAGAACTTGAGGATACACTAGAAGCAGTAGAAGTACACTGTAGGGAAGACTGAACACCAGTATCAAAGTGAGCAGATGGTACAGGGGAAGCAGCTAGTACGGGAGTAGCAACCAATTCAAGAGTATCAGTTGGTACAGAAGAAGCAGCCAGTACAGGAGTAGCAGCCAGTACAGGAGCAGTAGCCGGACGAGATGCAGACTGAAAAAGGTACCCGGGGTCTCTGAGACACCACGAGGAAGAGTAGTAGGACGTCCGGTATCGGACAAGGGGACAAGGAGAAAGGTCAGTGAGGGGAGCAGGAGCCCCACGACTGTGCACAGCAGGCTTTGACCTAGAAAGAATAGAAGCAAAGGATACACCAGGAGGGACATACATAGTCATGACACGGTCCTTAGCTTCGGTAAAACTCAGCCTCTCCATGTCTCTGAAAGACAAAATTTCATGTTCCATTTTGTAACGATCACAAGATTTAGAAGAAGAAGCGTGCTCACCACCACGATTGACACAAGATGCAGGACCAGTTCATTCCACACCCTCATGAACATCTAAACCACATGACGCACAGACTGCTGGAAGGCCCAGACCAAGGTGCCTACAAATTCGGCCAATATGACCCAAACACTGACAGTGGAAACATCTACAAGGCATAGGGACATAGGGCCTAACTGCGTGCCGGTACCACACAGCGTTAAGAACAGAAGGGATGCTCAGTGAATCAAAAGTCACAGTTAAGGATGGAGGTGGCACAAGGTCACTATTTACCTTCTTAATCCTCTCAACCTTTATTATATTCTGGGCAGACAACTCTTCAACAAGGCATGCCTCATCATAAATCAATAGTTCCTTAGCAGAGACAACGCCACGAGAATGATTCGATGAAGCGTGAGGGGAGCATGTAACTGACTAACCAGAAAGCATGGATAAAGATAGAACAGTTACACTCTGAGAAGGGTCAGACACCTCTACCAACAAACTGCCATGAGCCTATGGAACATCTTAAGAGGCCACACCACAAGCGGTGATTGGTTCTCGATGGGTTACAAAAATATCACACTTTCTGAGGTCCACCTCAGCAGGGCCACGAACGACTATGAACTTGACAAAAGGTGCAAGAAGAGGAGCAATCAAAAAAGTATCTGAATCTCTAACGTGGGGGCCATGAGGGCCGGATACACTCCTTGATCTCCAACTGTAGCCTCTGTTATGGGAGCTACCAGACCGGGGAGGCAAGGCAGGCGAGGCCGAATCCCCTGTGAAGCCACATGCAACTTGGAAGGACTCTAGAGTGGCAATATATGAAGGCCAAGAAGAAGCCTTGGATGCGCTGAGNCTCCAACTGTAGCCTCTGTTATGGGAGCTACCAGACCGGGGAGGCAAGGCAGGCGAGGCCGAATCCCCCGTGAAGCCACGCGCAACTTGGAAGGACTCTAGAGTGGCAATATATGAAGGCCAAGAAGAAGCCTTGGATGCGCTGAGTTCTGGGAGAGAGGCAGGTCGGGGCACATTAATACAAGTCATAACAGTACTCTTATAAAAAGCCTTGGATGCGCTGAGTTCTGGGAGAGAGGCAGGTCGGGGCACATTAATACAAGTCATAACAGTACTCTTATAAACTTCATTCCCACACCCCCCACGCACGTTGGAGCCCAACAAGGGGAGGCTGTACGCCACAGTCGACCTCAAGGGAAGCAGGGAAGTATACCCGTGTAACCACTGGGGGGCCGGGGCAGGGGTGACCTCAGGACGATAGGAGTCACCAGGCCCCCCAGTGCCCAAGTGACCCTAGCCAATGCATGACTAGCCGATTGACCTGGTCGGGCCCAACCAGGCCGCCAACCTAGAAAGAATAAGGAACCAATGAGGTGTATGGCTAGCTGCAGGGCGCATCGTGCAGCATTGCTCAACCCCCAGGACTCCCGTCTCCCAGCATTACCGGAAGCGGGGAGGCAATGGCCCCGCCCTAGATGGCAAATGGGCAGGGACTAACATCACCAGTAGGCCTCCTCCACCAGTGATGTAGAGGGTGCTTGGTCCACAACGCCGACAAATGCCAAACCCTACAATGCTAGGCAGGGCTCCAATGTAGGTGGCACCACCAACCACACTTCAAGCCCCGTCACCACATCAAGGTGACCCCCTGCAGCTGGCATAACATAAAGGACAATAGACTCCATACATAAGAACTAGGTTTTCGCAAAGCCTTCCTTCGTACATGGTTCAAACATTATGGAACTGGAAGAAAAAACTGGAAGATCACAAACAGCATTTTGTTAAGTCAGCCGATGCTTATTTTGCCTTTTGAGAGGGAGGTAGTGAGGGGGGGGGATGAAGACAGGGAGGGCATTGGATATGAAAACCAAGTCCTAATAAACAAATATAATAAATACATTGAAATACTACTTTACCATTCTATAAATTATACGTTGAAGAGGTTCAGTGAACAGGTCTGCAATATTAACTGTTCTGATTTTTTTTTTTTTTTTACTCTGAGTGCATATATGTATTTTTGCCGTGTCGGTAGAGAGATGGTCTACTGGCCCAGCGGAAGCAGATACGAATCCCCGCTGGGACAGGAAACAGTTTAAAGGATTTAAATTTCGCTAATCAGACGTTACTGATCTACCATAAGACTGGCCAATTAAAAAAAATGCCAATACCAATACACTAGTCCTGTAAGAGACAGCCCTGCTATGTATTCAGTATCAATGGTAGGTACTTAGTGCCGAAGTGGTTACGTGGAAGTGTATGATACGTGGGAGGACTGGTGGGCCTCACGGAACGGGCAGTTATGCCTGTGCTCAGATTTGTGCACATACAAAAAATATATACACACATATATATACTGTATACATACATACTTATTTTGTGATGAGACAGAGTGTACGGTATGTGAGAGAGGGGTGTGTGAATGGCAGAGGACAGAGTAACATAGAGGCGATTCATATGTTACCATCCCTCTCCGGGATTTCAGTGTGCTGACATCGATGGACAGACTGATAGAATTCCTGGTCAGTATTTACTTTACGTTCTCCACTGTTTTTGTTGTTTTCTTTTTTTCACCAGCTTGTTTTTATCCTGTGAATGGATGATTTAAAGTTGAAGGTTGCGGATTTTTTTTCCCAGATATTGAGTCAGCCTCATCTATCCAAACCAGTGGGATTATAGCATATTCATATGGCACTACTTCGTCTTGCACAACAAATGTCACAGAATCTACGTAGGCATTTCAATATTACAACTTTAGAAAATCTTATGGAAAGAACTGATTACGATGTTGTGTGTACTTCTATACATTCTGTCTTGAGGTTGTATTCGTAACTGTAGTTCTGTCAATGTGTTATGATTTTAGTTCTTTTTCTTTTAGTAGTATTATTCCTTTTGTGTACTTTTTAGGGTACAAGTTGTTATTGCATTGTGTCTGTCTGTGGTGTTTTTTGTGCAAACTGATTGTCATTTTGTTTTACTGTTTGTGGTTTGTATTTGTGTTGTTTTCTTGTTTTAATGTTTGTGGTTTGTATTTGTGTTATTTTCTTGT
>JAGKTI010030260.1:0-12440 GCA_018397915.1 Birgus latro
GGGGTTGTCTCGTGTGATTATTGCCAGGTTTTATCGACTTGGTCCCGCGAGGTCAGGCGGCCGGGGTCATGTTTACACGCGGCCCACCTCACCCTGACTAACGCTGCCTATTCTGCCTCACTCTACTTCACTCTGCCTCACCCTTCATTACCCTACCCACCCTGCCTCACCCGTCATTACCCTTCCTCACCCTGCCTTGCCCCGCCTTACCCTATCTAACCTGCCTCTCACTGTCTCATTCTGTTTTTCCCTGCACCATCCTACCTTACTGTCTCTGTTTGCTGCACCCTGCCTTCTTTTCCTGCATCGCTGTCTCACCCTGCGTCATCCTGTCTTTCCCTGCCTCACCCTGCCTCATCCTTCCTCATTCGCCTCAACCTCCTTACCCTGCGTCACTCTACCTCCCTTGTGTCATCTTCCTACGCTTTCTCACGCTGCCTCGCCCTACCTCAATCATCTTCCTTTTCTTCACCCTCATCCTCTTAATCTCTCATTCACCTTCACACTTCCCTCACTCTAGCTTAACTTCCTCGTATTGCATCTCCCACCTAACCTTGCCTATTTCTACATCACACTGTCATACCCAACATTTACCTCTCCCTCTTAACTTCCTGATACTCCTTCGCCTTCTTCCTTGTCCTCACTCTAGGTTACCGCCCGATATTGCCCCTCCATCCTAACTTTACACTGTTTCCACCTTGCACTATCACACCAAACTGTCGCCTCATACTGCCTCACTTTTCTCTCCATAACCGCACCCTCATCCACTTTTCTTCACCCTCACTCTAGCTAAACTCCATCATATTTTATCTGAACCTAGCTTTAACTCTTTCCATCTCACACTATCATACAAAGCTTTCACCTCACCCTCTCACACTCCTAACTTTCCCTTGATCTTTTCCCCACCCTTTTTATCTTCTGTAGGTACATTTGTCCTCCATTTTTTTCTCATCTGCTTTTTCTCCCTTGTTCTTCTTCCCTCATCATTTTTCTCCCTCCCACATCATACGTCAACCATCACAATGCGTCAGCCCTTCTTGCCGTCTCTTTCCTACCCCACCTTTCCTTTCTTCACAGATTATCATTCCTCTCTTCTTATTATCCTCTTCTCCGTTCCATAACCTTCCTCTTATCCTCCTAGTTTTTTACCGTCTCAAAATCCTTCCTCACTGTTTACCATCCTCTCGTTCATGAGCTTTCTCCCTGCAGTGTTTCCTCTTTTCTTTTCTCCACGTATATCACCATCCTTCATCTTCCATCACCATTTACCAACCCCTCTATCATGGTCTCCTTTGGTTACCCTGTCATTTTGCTTCACCCTCTCTCTCTGCGTTTCTAGCCACCTTCGCCCTTTCTTCTCATCTAACACATTCAATCACATTCAGTCCCTACCTTTCTGCCTCTGTTAACCTTTATGGCGTTCACTCATTCATCATGCTGAACCTTGAACACTCTTAATCATTTTTACCTTCCCATACCCTAACCATACATTCTGTCCAGCGCCTTCACCCTGACATTCTCTCCCACACCCTCACCCTTACATTCTCTTCCACATCCTTACCCTCTCATTCTCCCATACCATCACTTCATATTCTCTCCCACGGAGGTTATGTACGAGTATTCACCCCTGTTTTTGTGTGTGTTTGTGTTACAAGATATCTCAATAAGTTGTTATCGGATTTCAACGAAATCTGGTGGGTTGGTGGGAAATGGGTCAAAGAAGAATTTATTAGATTTTGAAGTGGGGCTGGACCCGTATGCAGGAATAAATCACAAATTGACGTTAGCAGGGGTATGCGCTCTCTCAGATTGCGTAGCAGGGCAAACTAACACCGTGTAATTATTTGATTATATATTTTTTTTTGTGTCCGACTCTGGGCATAGGCTTCACAGCCTGCTATCATATGAGACTGTAAAATTATCTGTCTGGTAGGAAAGAGGAATCACAGCAGTAACTCAATTTTTATTGGTGTTGGCGGGGACATGCACACTCTGTGTGTCTTCTAGTCTGAATCTATTTTATTATAATTACCAAAACAGTGCTTTGACCAATACGCCCCACCTCACCTTATATACTCTCCGACACCCGCACTCACATTTTTTTATGAAAGGCGAAAGAGCCAAAGGCTGGCAGCCTGCAAAATATATTCCTCAAATAACACAAAGAGAAATCCAAGTCCAATATCAGCTCGTTTCAAGATGCCATGACTCTCATATACCCTTCTTTACCTCCTTATGCCCTCCCTCACCCTCATCCTCCTCTACCATCATCCTCCTCTACCATCATTCTTTCTCACCTCTGCTTTCTCCCCATACATACTTCCACACCCTCTGAATCCTCACGCACTCTCACTTCCCTGTCATGTCCCTCACCCTCGTTCAGTTTTCACTCAGTGTCCTAAACCCTCATTCACGTCGTCTTCCCCCCCCCCCCCCTTTCCTTCCCCCATATTTCCTCACCCTTAGTCCTCTGTCATCCTTCACCCTCTCAGTCTCACCCTTCAACGCCTTTTTACATACTTTCCCTCGTCCTCGCTTTTGCCCAGTCACCCTGACCAACTCTTCCCTCACCCTCCGTCATCCTGCTTCCTGCTGATTCCCAGCCATTCTTATTCTCAGAGTTTTCAGCCTCCGTTTTTCCTTCATTCTTCCTCTTCTCCCTCACCTTCATTTACCTTCCCACTCCTCCCTCACCCTTCATCTCCTTCATTCTTCGTGCTTACCTTCGCCTCTCACCCTCATGCACCCTTCTTCTCCTCCCTAACTTCTCCTTCCTCCCCCACCTTACCTTCTTCTCATTCTTCTCTCTCACTTCTTTCTCCACCCTCACCCTGGCCTCCTTCCTGTGCGTGAGTGACCTCTCCGTCTCCTATAAATATATGTAGTCGTCTACTTCCACGTGTGTGTGTGTGTGTGTGTGTGTGTGTGTGAATAAAAGAGAGAGAGTAGGCTATGTATAATTAGGAACTGGTATTACGAGAATGATGACGGTGGTAATGATGAGTTATTCAACTATTTTCATGCTGCATGTAGGGTGCGCTTAGGCCTAGTTACATCCAAATTAACCACATGGAAGGGAAAGTCACTTATACAGTATGTGCAGTTATGGTGAATTACAAACACTAATCGTCGTCGAACAGCCCAATAACACCGACGAAGAGAAGTGTCCCGCAAGCTGAATAAATCCGTCTTATACTGTAGCCTGAATTAAGAGAGAAGGATAATATAGTAGGTTATAGGTTCTCCCTGTCTTTACGAGTACAATGGTTTGGGAACTTTGCGTTGTGTTGCGTTTACAAATGTTCTATGATTGCTATGGCGTATTGTTTTCGCCATCATAATATTCTGATAAGTAGGAAGGTTACTGCCAACGACGCAGTATTATATAATTTATAGTGGTGTTTTCTGCTCTGAAATTAGCTCTATAATCTATTTTCTTGCATTTTTTATTAGCCATGTTTATAATTTCTTTTCATTCTGCTTTTATCCTCCTCCGATATCTCATCCTCCTCTCGTATTCCTTTAGACAAGTCTGATTCAAAAATACGAGTACAGCAACTTCAGCATTTATGATCTTAAAAATACTAGATAATTTCAACTTCTCTGACAGCAGACTTTTGCTCCTGGTTTAATGCTGCTATACGATTACTTCTACCAAAAGGCATTAGTAAACACGTAAGGATTGTTATTTCTTGGATTCGCGAAGTTTCGAACACTATACACATAATCAAGTTACTGAGGGTAACTGAAATGAACTTGGGATAGAAAAGTGGAGATAGAAGAATTGGGAGAGAATTGGAAGAAAGTAAAGAGGAATAAAGATGAAATCAGTCTGAGATAGAAATATTGGAGGCTGTCCCCATTGTTGTGGTTAGGATTTATAGTCTTTCACGACTTTCTGCCTCGTTTCTCCAGTCAAGTGCACGGCGATGATGACGCCACCAGCGCCTCGATCTTCTTGACTGAGGTCTTCTCAAGTGTGATGAAAGCAAAGTTGAAGTTGGCGTCGCTAGAGGAAGGCTGAACTTTGATGGGCTTCCGGCCTTCCTCTTGACGACAGTCGTTACCCCCGGCCGCTGTGGAGTCTTGGGAGACTTCTTTGGTTGTCTTGGATATGATGACATTGTCCTCCTCATTGACTTCAGAAGTCCTCGCTGACGTTGGTTTTGGCTGTGGTGCAGATTTGGCTGCAGACTGATCCAGGGTCTTCCTGGTTGGTTATGAATCCTGTTTCTTCATTTACTGTTTCTCCTTTTTCATCTTCTTTGCCTTCCTCTTTGTCAGAGCATCGGCAAAGCTTCTGGGAATGATGATGGTTGGCAGCCCATTCTCTTTGAAGATGTTACAGAGGAGAGTGAGTAGCTCCTTCCTGTCGTTTCCACAGAAATCTTTTGCCGTCTCGATGCACAAGGATATTTGTGTGGATTCCTTGGAGAGCTTTTGGTTGTTGTTTTCCTCCCCAGTGGCTGTGTGACTGTTTTCGACGTTTTCTCTTTTCTGGAGCGTATTTAGATCCCTGTACTTATCTGCCAAATATGACTCTAATGCATGTGGCTTCCTGTCCTTTTTTTCCCACCTTGACGTGGAATGTTACCTCCTCTACATCACCTAGGGATTTCTCTACCTTTCGGGGGTTGGGTGTTATAATGGCTGACTTCTGGACAAATTACTCTTCATAGCAGTCGATTCTCATAATGAAGCCATACCCTGCCATGGAATTAAATCAACTGACCTTCATTCCACAGGATTCCTTAGAGGGGGCATTCCAGTTCTCCATGGTGCTTCCAGTGCGGTGGCTGGAGCGCTAGTAGATAGGCAGTAATTACAATGCCAATGCCCTGAGAATAATGGCACAAAGAGGGAATCAGGTAAACAACTGATAGGAAATGAGGTCAGGAGATTATGAGGAGGGAGGCAGTTGTAATCATCCAATGGGAGTCGGGGGAATATGAAGGATGTCATCACTCCAACCCAGACCTCGTATGGGAAGGACCAGGTTGGGATGATGGAGTGATCGCAAATTCTTATGTCTGTAGGTTCATCCTGGGGACCCTATCTTTGATGAGGAGGGCTTCTGATATTTGTAGATATCTGGTATCTGGAACCCGCCGCTGACCTAGACGTTCTCTTCCATCATTTGTTTGGTCAGATGGGTATTGTGGCAGTCTTGTGTGTGTTTTAGGGATCCCATTCTGCAGGTAAAGTGTTATTCTTCAGCTAAGCTTGCTTGAAGGTTGAGTATCCAATGTATGAAGAGGGGAAGGACTCTCTCTTCACTGTTTTGTAAGTATATTCATACACAAGACGAATCTTCTACAGGTTCGATGCTTTTTCTGTCGGGTTGTTTTTCAAAAGTAGGTTAGAAGTTTTCTTGTTTTCATAATACTCGTAAATTACGAAGTCAAGGGAGTCTTAGGGTCTGGTTGGCTTGGCATACCTTCTTACCAGATGGTTTATTATTCTTTCTTCTGTTTTGCATTCAGGATGCATGTGGGCTTTGTAAAATGATTTTATTCGTTGTCCATCCTGGTCTGGTCTATTTCCGGTTTGTTGGTACCATTTTAATTTCACTTTTTATCACCCTGTTAGCATCCCGGTTGGAATACCCGTTGTTCACATGGACCTGGCTGGCTCTTTATATCTTTTGGTGATTGGTGCCTCAACCACTTTAATGTGTGAGGTCCCTCCTGACATAGGCCTTGTAGGTGGAGTCCTGTATCGCTGGGGACACTCGCGTTTTCCACTGGGACACAATACTGGGTTTGTTGGTTTTGTGTATATGCTTTTGTGGAATCTGCTGGGGATCTGCTGGACAAGCACATCCAGGAAGGGAAGCTTGCCATCAACACTAGATTCAGTAGTAATACTGAGCCCAGAGATCACCTGCAGTTTCTCCTTCGGACATTTTTAGTTTTCTTTGCAGTTATTTTTGACGAAGATGTCATTGATGGCACTAAAAACCTCTTTTTCAACCATCCCCGTAAAACATTAAGGTACACGATCCTGCAATCCGTAATGTTGGATTCACCAAGGAATGTAAGAGAAGGCTTACCTTGTACCATATGGAGAAAAAGAAAAACGATTTAGAATCACTTCAGCAAGACCTCGGCGATGCAAAAGAAGCGCACGTAAAAAATTACAGATATGGGGGACAGAGAGAGAGAGAGAGAGAGAGAGAGAGAGAGAGAGAGAGAGGTTACTACAGAAAAACACACTTAACAGCACACTGCTTTTTCTTTTCCAGTTAACTGAGTTACGAGACTGAATACTTAAATACTGTAAGTTCATGGAAGTATGCAGATAATGCAGGATGGAGTGTAATGACTGGAAAACAATTATAAAGCAATTTAAAAGGTGAAGGTGGGCGGAGAACTACGTTTTATACAGTAAAATGAAGGTCGTGATCTATTTATGGGAAATGGGGTGGAAGAATTATACAGATACCTCATAAGAAACAGTGACCGTAAAGTGAACATGATAGGAAATAGGGAAGCTGATAGATGAAAGACAGGTGTGGGTTAACAAGTCATACAGGAGGGTTGTTGATAAAAGCCACTTTCTGAAAATGTTCGTATTCTGATGGGTGCAGTGGGTTAATTTGAGGTTATTGGCACTATAATGATTTATGTAGTTAATAACATAGAACTCAAAGCATCTGTCAGCCACAAAAACACCAAACTACTAGGCGAAATATATAAGTAAAAAGAGAGAGAGAGAGAGAGAGAGAGAGAGAGAGAGAGAGAGAGAGAGAATTATTCCAATTTCCACTCAGTTAAGGCTGGCGTGCCATAAGGTTCAGTCCTGGTTCCAACTGTGTTCCTTATTCATGCTAATGATCTCTTTTATGCCACCCATTGTACCACCACTCATGCAGATGACTCAACGCTTCACAGTACTTTCATCCATTGACAAAGTCTGATACGTCTAACTCCCAGCTCAGGATAGCAATCATCAAAAATCAAGACTTATCTAAGATCGTCAAATGGGAACATAACATTGTCTCATTTAACGCAAGGAAAACCAAATATATTCAGTTAACTAATAAACAGATATTGCCTGATTCCTATATTACCTTCAATGCAACCACTTTCCTATCTCTAAAAGTACTGAAATTCTCGGTGTTTTGCTTATCATTACCCTCAGTTGGACCTTTCACGTTAGATCACCTGCTAAAACCGTCTCAGAGAAATTTTAAGTATTGTACGGCATCTGCAACTTCATCACTGACAATCAGTTAGCTATAATTTACACGAGTCATGTGCGCTCTCAGCTCAGATATTGCGCACCCTTGTGGAGCTGATGTGTAGAGGTTGCACTAAAACAACTGGACAAGAACAAACCTATAAGAATATTAAATAACCTAACAATTACAAATGAACTACCTCCCCTGCTAAAAAGACAAAATTGCCTCCCGTGCATTAATTTACAGATTCTTTTATGGCAAATGCTCAGACAAAGTTGCATCCTTTGTGCCACCTCTCCACACGTCCCCTGTGCTACACGGGCATCTGATAGGGCTCATGACTTGGCTGTCACACTGCCATATTGAAGATCTTCTGACTTTCACAGTTTATTTATTCCCCGGACTGCTACTCTTTGCAACTTGCTTCCCCAAATTAGTTTCCCCCCAAATTTCGTCCTACAGCAGTACAAATCCGTCTTTGTACAGATTTTTTACGAATGGAATACACCTGTAATCTGGTGTATGGACTTTATTTGTTTTGCTGTCCTTTGTTCATCTGGAAAAAAAAAAATCTTACTGCATGATACTGACATCACTTGATCTTCAATTCTTTGTTCTCTAAGTTGGCTCCCCTTTATTAGCTTGAACATCCTCTTAATTCAGTCCATTACTGTCGCCTATTTTGCATCTTTTCTTCATATATATTCCTCTATGTTTCTCACTTCTCACGAGTATCTTGTGCTTTACATGTCTTCTGGTCTTTTGTCTTTACTTCTCTCTCATTTATATTTCTTTTAGTTTCCACAGTTCCATGCCTTTAATTCTCTTATTACCAGGCTTGTACTCACTTTTATATTTATCTTTCTTTTTCCATCCTTATCATTCTTATATTATCATTTTTTTAGGAATACATATATATGAAGATACTGAACTTATCCTCTGACCATATTCCTAGGCCATTGCTTTTATTCATCCCATATCATTTCATATCCTCTAGTATATCTGCATTTTATCCTTTCTCCTCAGTCAGTGTTCGTTCCTCCTCTCATTCAGTTTCGTAACGCTATCTGATTCCATAGCTGGGTTTATCTTTATTTTTGCCATTTTCATCCTCTGACCCCATTTCTGAATTATTTTGCCTTCCACACATAATCGCTTAAAAGTTCCGTATCTCTCTGTTTCCACCCTTTACCTAAACCACAATGGAAAGGAAATTATACCCAACTTCCTGAGGCGTGCGTGATTCTAACGATGGCAGAATAACTCAGAATTAACCTACTAAAACAGTCCACACGAAACTACGAGCTTTAACAAATGGCCTTATTAACAACCAATTCCTTGTAGATCCATGTATCCGTAGTTTTCATTTATCTATCTGCTAACCTTTATTTTTTTTTTATCTGGGTTTCTGATCACTGTTTTTATTGAAGCAGTTGATATTTTTTTTCTCCATTTACATTATTAGCCCGCCGTTAGCAGGACGAGGCGATAGAGTTTTTGTCGGTGTGTGTGTGTGTGTGTGTGTGTGTGTTCCCGAAATAACTCGAAAAGATGTGAACGAATTTTCACCACACTTTCAGGAATTAGCAACTACGAGTATATGGATGGGCAGAGGTAATTAACTTTTGCGGAGGATTTGATCAGCGACGACTGAATGCCAGCCACCATATATCATACTGAAGGAAAGTATTTCAGCAATGGCTAGAGATATTTTCTTCAAATTTGGTTTTTAGAACAACATGTTTTGGCGGGCGATCAGCATTTGGTACCCGAATGCTTTTTTTTCTTGTTTTCAGATATTTTGTTGAACATGTGAATTATGTGGGGGAGTGTTTTTGTGCTTGTTTATTTTATTATTATTATTATTATTATTATCATTATTATTATTAATATTATTTTCTTATATATATGATTATTTCTCTTAATGTTGTTTTTGGTGGTGGTGGTGGTGGTGGCGGTGTGGTTGTTGTAGTTGTAGTTGTTGTAGTTGCAGTTGTTGTTGTTGTTGTTGTTGCTGCTTTTTAATTTTGCCTAGTAGATTGGTGTTTTTTTTTTTTGGCTGACAAATGTTTCGAGATTTATGTGATTAACTACATAAATCATTGCTGTGCCAATAACCTCAAATAAACCCGCTGAAGAACACACAACAGTATATGAACTTCTTCAGAAAGTGGCTTTATCAACAACCCTCCTGTATGACTTGTTTATCCACACCTCAGTCTTCATCTACCCGCCAGCTTCCCTGTTTCCTATCATGTTCATTTTACGGTCACTGTTTCCTGTGAGGCATCTGTATAATTCTTCCACCCCTTTTCCCGTAAATAGATCACGACCTTCGTTTTTTTGTATAAAACGTGGTTCTCCGCCAGCCTTCACCTTTTAAACTGTTTTGTATTTTTTCTTCCTTTCAGTCATTACACTCCATCATGCATTATCTGCATACTTCCATGAACTTACAGTATTTAAGCATTCAGTCTCGTAACTCAGTTAACTGGAAAAGAAAAAGCAGTGTGCTGTTAAGTGCGTTTTTCTGTAGTAATCTCTCTCTCTCTCTCTCTCTCTCTCTCTCTCTCACGCACGTTCCACACACACACACACACACACACACACACACACACACACACACACACATACTGCCTTAGCTATACGTGACAGCAGTCTTTGAAGGAAAAATCTGGTTCTTCACAAACAACAAACAGTAGGTAGCCTAAGCAAACACATATTTGGATACCCTCAACAGACAAAAAATAATAAAGTCGGAATACGCATATATTCTACAATGCATGACCGAGAGTTTTGTAATACTACACTGAATGTTCCTTGTCCTTTACCATATTTGTCACTGAAGTAAAAATAATATAACATCAGGCAGATTTTGACGTAGTGGGAACTGCAAGAGACGTGTAAATATTAATCATAACGGCCAGGTCCATTTCATTGAATCTGTTGGCGTCGATACTTATTTATTTGACTCTCTGGCGCCAGCCTGACAGGACTCACGATGGAGTTTGCAAAACCTTCTCACTTTAGATCATGACGCACAAGTGGTTATCTACTCTAATGTCGTTCCTGCAGTTAATAGGAAAAATGTGTCCATACAAAACAAGCACACAAAATAGACACCTGAAATGTAAAACAAGGCTGCATGTCTTAGTTTGGGGGAATGTGGGAGTGTTTTCGTTGTCGGTTATGCCTGTATGTGTTGTACTCCCTCACTCACTTAGTACTGCCCATGCAAGCTGTGCTAAACCCGACACCTCTTCCTTCCAGCTAAATTTCATTTCCATACCATCCATCCTGGTGGCAAACCATACTGGTGGCAAACCATACGTCAGCTTTGTTGTCCATGTCATACACTCTAACTTATCAAGAATATAAAGTAAAGCCCCTGTCACACACGCGACTCAAGGGCTGACCGCGGCGCGACTCACGGTCGTCATAGTTGGCTCCCACGCCTCCCGACTGGCCCCGAGTCTGCTCTACTCACGACTGCACGACTGCCTCACAACTGCATCACGACTGCCTCATGACTGGTTGTGACGTCCTCAAGAACGCGACAAGATCGCGAGGTGACTGCGAGGCGATGGAGCTATGAGTCTTCAAATTTGAAATATCATGGATTTTTGTCAGCCACGACTGTGACACGTCAGCCCACGAATGCAACGCGACTGTGTGGCGCATTTGGGGAATACACCACGATTCCCCCCCCCATGACGTACAGGGGTGGCATGGAGACGTGGAAGGCATGGCAGACTACTGGGGTGACGCGTGGAGGCAGGCGGCTGCGGCCCTCTCATGGTTTACACACCGCGTGCTCGAGGACTCGCATTTGCCATGTGTGACCGATGTTACCACTTCACTGCCCACACCAGGTTTCCCGCCAAGACTCTTGGCGCACTCTTTGCGCGGTCTTGACTCGGGCGTAGCCCAGTCGTCATGTGGTTTTGTTGCAGTTGTCACGTGGTCGTGAGCCATGATTCCAACTCGCCGAATGGACTGTCAAAATGCATGGCACGGTCATCTCTGGGTCTTGGCACGGTCTGGTCGTGGACAGAGACTCGTCACGCAGTCGTGACGCAGTCGTAAGTTTTTCTGTCGGCAATAGCATCACAACATGCAACGACCGCATCACGACACATCTGATTGCACTAAGACTGCTTCACGACCGACGTACAACACTCCCAACTGCGACACACTGTGACACGACTTTTGGCCAGTCATGAGGCGCGACGAGATGTTCCAGAGGCTCACGAGCGCCATAAAGAGTCCAGGCTTTGTTGGCGAAGCAACGGACGATCGATAAAAAAGTGCTGTACGACCTTGACTCGCGCCGTGGTAGGCCCTTGAGTCGCGTATGTGTTAATGGAAATAATTGTTGAGCCCCATGAATATAATGAAACACTTCGCATTAAATTTTTGACATATTCAGATCATTATTAGTTAGCACAGAAGAGGCGTTTCAGATTAAAGAGGCTACATATAGCGCTCAATAATCCCTTCACTACTTGAGGCATATACTATAGCCTATATATATATATANAGGGGTGGCATGGAGACGTGGAAGGCATGGCAGACTACTGGGGTGGCGCGTGGAGGCAGGCGGCTGCGGCCCTCTCATGGTTTACACACCGCGTGCTCGAGGACTCGCATTTGCCATGTGTGACCGATGTTACCACTTCACTGCCCACACCAGGTTTCCCGCCAAGACTCTTGGCGCACTCTTTGCGCGGTCTTGACTCGGGCGTAGCCCAGTCGTCATGTGGTTTTGTTGCAGTTGTCACGTGGTCGTGAGCCATGATTCCAACTCGCCGAATGGACTGTCAAAATGCATGGCATGGTCATCTCGGGGTCTTGGCACGGTCTGGTCGTGGACAGCGACTCGTCACGCAGTCGTGACGCAGTCGTAAGTTTTTCTGTCGGCAATAGCATCACGACATGCAACGACCGCATCACGACACATCTGATTGCACTAAGACTGCTTCACGACCGACGTACAACACTCCCAACTGCGACACAACTGTGACACGACTTTTGGCCAGTCATGAGGCGCGACGAGTTGTTCCAGAGGCTCACGAGCGCCATAAAGAGTCCGGGCTTTGTTGGCGAAGCAACGGACGATCGATAAAAAAGTGCGGTACGACCTTGACTCGCGCCGTGGTAGGGCCTTGAGTCGCGTATGTGTTAATGGAAATAATTGTTGAGCCCCATGAAACACTTCGCATTAAATTTTTGACATATTCAGATCATTATTAGTTAG
>JAGKTI010030262.1:0-12439 GCA_018397915.1 Birgus latro
CACCATTTTTGCATCTCAAAATAATACATTTCCATGTCATCCATCCATCCATTATCCAATCCTATGTCGCCCCACAGAGGTGTGTAGGAGCCCGGGGCTAGGCAAGTTGGTCCTGACATTTAAGATGAGAGTGACCAGCCTCACTCATCCCTGGGTGCCATTACATGAGCAATAAACCCCAACCACCCCTTGAATATAAACCTTCACCGGCTCAATCCGATTGGAGCGCCGTAATTACCCACTAAACCACCAGGCTCCAAAATTTGGTTATATGTTACCACCCAGCGTAGTAAATGGTTTCCTGGTGTACTGGAAACCATTTGGCTTGCCACTCAGTGTAGAGTCACCCACAGGCAGAAGGACGAGGAAAGAATAAAGGAAAGAAAGACAGAAGAGGGAGTGTAAAGTCACCCGTAGGCAGAAGGACAAGAAAAGAATGAAGGAAAGAAAGACAGAAGAGGATTGAAGGTGATAAATTCTTTGGCATAGTGATTCTTTCTCACTCAGAATAAAAAGTTTTCTGCTGAGTTTATTACTGTACTACCAGTGTGGCATAATTTTGTTTGATACACAGTAGTTCGTAATAACTGAATTTGAGTATATATTCAGAATCAGCAACCGTGTACATTACAGTACAAGATTTATAAATTGATATTTCTGCAGCTGATCTGCTGTAGATGAATTGCAAGTTGCTCAGCAGTTGGATAGTTTTTATAGGAGCTCTGACACTAGCAAATGGAGTTGAGAAATGTCAGCATTACTATAGTTAAAATTATTTTCAAGCAATATGGGATAGGAAAGAACTTGGAGCACACACAGACGGTGATAATTTGATCATCATCTCTATGTTAAATTGGACTTATGATTAATTATTATTCATCTAGTTCAGCATGATTACTGATCATCTAGACGCTGTTATTCAGTACGAGGAGTTTTATGGATATCCCCTGCCTAGTGAAATTTTATTTAACGTTTTTTAACAGTTTTTTGTTAAACCATTTTTTGAGCAGCAATACTCACTTTTCATTTACCTTGTAGAGGCAGAAATATGGTACTGTAATAGTTTTGAGCTCTAAAGTACAAATTAATGAGGCATGCAAAACACTGTGGTGTTGCTGGGAGGAAACGTAAGTGGAGCTTGGCATATTTTACGTCTTTTCGAACGCAGCACCTGAGTTACAGTGTGGTGAGAATTGTAAGTCAGAATAGATTATGACCAATTTTGACAGCTATCTTGAATACGGAGAGTGTCACCAGAATCGGCATCTCTTGCTTTGTTAAGTCTACCATCCATACAACTTAGAGTACGCAAGCGTCCACTGAACTGTTTACTTCAGCATGGCAGTATGGTATACTTCATCTGGGAAGCTGACTAGCTGTGTGTGTTTACAATATGGACAAGTTATTATCACTCAAGCTCAGTCAAAATACTGTAGGAGCAACATTGACTGATCCTGAGTACTCATGATCAAGAGTGAATTTCATACTGAGCTGTGCTGCTTGCAAACACGGTCATCATCCTGATAGTCTCTATATGTTATCAAGTTAAGATAGCTGACTTTTTTCCCAACGTTTTATGACTGATATTTATCTACTATGGTTTTTCATGGCAGTATGTTGTGCTTTAGATGGTTATGAACTTTACTGAAGTGTAGGTAGGTGGGGACACTCACCATCCACTCTCTTTATGTAGTGCTGCTCTCAGGTGTCTGCCCTTTCCTCTCTTCCATCCTTCTTTCCTTCCATCCTCTTCTGTGTTTCTTTCCATCATTCTTTCCTTGTCCTTCTGCCTACTGGTGACTTTACACTCCCTTTTCTGTCTTTCTTTCCTTCATTCTTTCGTCTTTGTTCTTCCAGTGGGTGACTCTACACTGAGTGACAAGCCAAATGGTTTTCTGTACACCAGGAAACCATTTACTATGCTGGGTGGTAACCTTATGACCAGATTTTGGCGCCTGGTGGCTTAGTGGGTAATTACGGCGCTCCAGTTGGATTGAGCCGGTGAAGGTTTATATACAAGGGGGGGGGTTGGGGTTTATTGCTCACGTAATACCACTCAGGGATGAGTGAGGCTTGTCACTCTCATCTTAAATGTCAGGACCAACTTGCCTAGACCCTGGCTCCTATGGTTCTCATGAGGCAACATAGCTCCCCCACCAGAGTTCATTACATACAAACCCTGGAGGATTCTTCACCTTGAATGGAAGAGGTTGTGGGCTTGCTGGGGGGAGGTGGAGTGGGGTTCCGAGGCAGGGCAGGGCCCCAGCACGGTCGTCCTGTTGTGCCAGTTCCATAGAGTCCTCTTCTGAGGAAGAAGATGAGTCCTGTACATCCTGATTCCTCTGTTGCCACTCTTCTGCTTCTTGCACAAACCCCTCAAAGTCAATAGAAACCTCAGACATAGCATCTTCCTCTGGTTGTTGTTGCTCCTGACTCTCTCAACGAGGAAAGTAGCGGGTGAGGAAAGTTTGGTGGCGTTGACAAATTTTCTCTTGCCAGAGGTCTTCATAGGCTCACATTGCTAGCAACACAGTGTCCAGAGCTTCAGCCTTGCCTGCCTCATCAACTTCATATGCCAGAATGGCTTCCTTGAGCACTTCTGCACCAGCCAAGATGTCATTGATACGAGTCATCATCATAACTGGTGCGGTGGTTGGTTCCTCTGCCTGATCTCCTGGTCCTCTGCCTCACGATATTCCCAGTCTTGTTGACTCGTTGCATGGCTTCCTCTGGCGTGGTATTATCCTTGACTACCTCCACCAAATCTTGTTCTTGCACCTCTTCACAAACAGACGCAACTCGGGATGCTCTCACTGCTTCCTCCCGCATGGTTGGGCTGGGTCTGGTGGAAAAAAAAGAAAAGAAAAATCACAGAACACATGTGCAGCCAGAGTGCGGGGAAAGGGTAGGTTCATCTAAGGCAGGAATGCTCAGTGGACCGTGGTGACATCCCGCTCAGACACATGATAGCAATATGTCACAGGCTGATGCAATCCACGCTCCGTCTGTCACCTGCCGCTTTGTGTGATTTCCAACCATAATTTTGTGCCCCGCGCCGTGCTTTATCGTTGGCCACATAGTATGACTTTGAAACATGAATTGAGGCCTCCTTCCGCATTATGTCCATTGTCATCGCGTAGTCAGGTGCTGTAAAAAATGAGCAGCTTCCTCCGATTGCGTTATATCTATTTTTTTTTTTTTTTTCGCGTTGTGACATTTTTTGGACACAAAATGGCACCTCCCATGTTATGCGAGGTTCGCGCACTGTGATCTGCATTGTGTGAGCTGTGACTGTATGTATATACTGTATATGTATATATTCTGTATATATGTTTAAACTGTATTTAATTATATGTGGTCAGTTTCAAGTGAAATGTATGTTTATTTAGGGTTTGAGATGTGTTTTTTTGACATGCTAAAGTATGTTTTAAAGAAAGTTTTATATGCATAGTTCTGTGTTATAAGTTGAAATGAGAAAAAATGTCACTTTAAAACCTTCTAAAGCTGGTTTTGGATGGTACACGTTTTGTATATTTAAAATTATACATAAAACTCTAATTACCATTACGTGCCAGAAATATCCATGAAAACATCATTTTAGGCTGCAAAATAGTATAGTTGTTTATACTGGTTCAGTTGTTTGCCAAAAATACATATGCTTTATATTTTACTTTTGATTTTTTATATGTTTAAAGTGATGATATATATTTTGATATTTTTACAGTTCAGGTAAATAATTCTTTATGTTAGTAATTTGAACTGGTTGAATTTAGTTCTCCCAGTTTGCAGTATTAGTCTGTACTGGTGGTATCTTTCTGTCAAAGTGTTTTGTGCTTAACACCTGTCTCATTCTCATAGGGGGGCAGAGACAAGATTCCCAGACTTACTTTGAATCAGATCATGGGAGATATTAGAGAGAAATGCCCTAAGCTTAAGATATGAAAAATGCAGTTAAAGTTTGTCAGCTTGGCCATTCGAATCACTGAAATGAGTTGTCTGTTTGCATTTCGAGTGGAGACTAAAAATGATTACTTGCTGTTCAGAGTCAATTTTCATCAGTTAGTTAGTTTATTATACTAATAGTGTAATAAATTAAAGGTTGGGTAAAATGGCATTTTATTTGTCTTCTTTACTTGGGTTCAGAAACATTTATTTCATTTATCAAAATCTTCCTTAAGGTTGGTTCAAAACATTTAGTTGTTGAATACATTATATATTTAGTTACACAATAACAGTTGCTAAAGGAAAAGTGTCATTAGCAAATTCTCTTAAAAAGTTTGTTTTGCAAGAAAACTAGTGAAAAATGTTTCCCTCTTCAGTTATAACTGGGGAATTCTGTCAGTGAATCTTGAATATTGGCATCCAAACGGAAATATTGTTTGCAGTGAAATGTAGTTTTGTTTCCAGTTTTTGTTAAGCGGTTGTAAAAAAAAAATAATGTAATAACCAGCCTACAGACCACCTAAACTGCCAGTGAAAACAAAAAAGTTCACTTTGCCCGAAAGCCATTTTTGTCATTCTGCTCTCTTTGGTTTCCTTATGGAGGTACTTCATCAACACTTGGGTTTTGATCTGGGGATAGGAGGAATTTTCCCAGACTCGAGAGGTGAAGGGACGGGCCATCATTTCTTGTATCTGGTATACAATGCCTCACAAGTCATGATGGCCTCCCTCTGAAGTTGTCAGTGTCTCATCCCTTTGTTGAAAATAGAGCACCATATTACTGACACTGTTGCCACGTTTTTCTCGTCAGACATTTATGGAGTATTTTTTATCCATACATCCATTATCCAATCCTATGTCGCTCCAGAGAGGAGCGTAGGAGCCCGGGGCTAGGCAAGTTGGTCCTGACATTTAAGACGAGAGTGATTTAAAATGAGAGTGATTATCATGCCTGAAAATTCACATTACATGCAACCTTCCTGCATGCGCAGCCTTCACTCTTACCTTACTCTGAATCATTTCCCAACGTTTGGTTGAAATTGGATTAAAACTTTATTATGGGAGTTCAGCATTTGACAGCCCTGTGACTGCTTCTCTGCACCTTCTTGGGCCAGGTGTGATATGAGAATGGAGTCCATTCGGAAGCCAAGCAGAAGGCAGAGTGGTTGTGCTGTGGCTGAGACACAAGAAGTTTAGTTTCCCTCTGGTCCCCACCTTGAACAGCCACCAAAGTAAGGGTCGTATTCTAAGTAGCTTTGGAGATTTCGTAACACCTCTTCCTTAGCGATTTACTTTTCATATCACTCAGCATCATCTTAAATGCTGTTAATGCAACCTGACTATATTAAATCTGTATTAAAACTATATAAATTACATACAAGAGACTGTCAAGGTGTCGTCTTCAACATCATCATCATCGTCCAATCCTGTGTTGCTCCACGAGGAGCGTAGGAGCCCTGGGCTAGACAAATTGGTGCTGACATTTAAGATGAGAGTGGCGAGCCTCATTCATCCCTGAATGGCATTATGTGAGATATAAATCGCTAAGGATGATGCGAATTACAAAGTCTTGCGTCACTCATAATACAGATCTGAGACATGTCTTGGCACCAGAGGTATTCACTGCGGGCCAGTAAGAATGATCAACCCTCTTGGCCAGGACCATACTGCTGCACCCCAGCACGGCAGAGGATCTCTAGGACGCCCTGACGACTGGGTAAACCTTGAAGATATACTTTTCTCTCCAACAGAAGCTGGTGGTGGTGGTGGGGGGGGTCATAAAATCATCCAAGTTAATTCAAGGCTCCTATGCTGCAGATTATCTTCACTTTCCCTTCCCTGCAGTTTTGAAATTGTTTCAACATCAATAAATTGCCATGTGTTAAGACCCTTTATGTACTGAAACTGCTTCTATAGTGCTTTAAGCATCAAAGCATTTCTTTTTGCACAACTTTGTTCATGTCATTACTAGCCACAAGCTTCTACTATGAGAATTTCCTACTTGCAGTATACTACAGAATAATATTAAATGTAATTTTATGTGGTGCTTTCAATAAGTGTCAAATTCCAGTTTTAACAATATACATTATTTTGTATATTAGAAAAGTTTGAAACCAGCACAGCAGCATGTTTATAGTCAAAGAAGTTTCTCTGACAGGTCACATTAGTGTTGGTGCTGTGGTCGGGGAGCTAGGGACTGGGCCGTACACTCAAAATGGAACACACACACACACACACACACACACACACACACATACACACACACACACACACACCTTAGTCTTATACCTTAAGTGTAAAGTATACACAGTGGAGTGTGAGCAAATTTTGTTGTCCCTGATTGTACAAGCAGTGTGTTGACCAGTGTGTTTCATACCATTGGTGAGGAAAGTAAAGACCCAGACATCGGCTGCAAAAGTATCTGTATATGTGCTTGTACGAGCAGATAAGAAAAATAGATAAATAAATAATCTACATAACCACCTCACTTCAAGCCACCACTGAGCTCTAGCCATGTGTATTTGGCTTTTGCCTTATAGTTCCACATCACCTCCACCCACAGACTATCCATTTTACTGAAGCTCTCTACCTGGCACACACAGCTTCTTCATTCACTCCCTCCCTCTCTCTGTCTGTCTCACCCTAGCTGGACCAAAGCTCCCCTTCTTCCTTCCTACCTGGCACCAAAAGCTCCCCCCTATCTTTCCCTCATTCCTTTCCATCCTACCTTCTTAACACAAAAGTTCTGTTGCTTTCTGTCTCCCTCCCTACCTGGCACAAAAATCTACATTCTTCACTCTCTGCATACCTACCCAGTGCAAAGCTCCTTCCTTCCATCACTGGAGCAAAGCTCTCTCCTCCCCTCTCAGGCACAAAGCTCCCTCCTTCACTCCCTCTCTGGTACATAATGCCCCTTTCCATCTTTGTCATCTAAGGTTAATTCTACTGTCCCGTGGTACATACTACCTGTTGCAACACCTGCATCTCACTGGGGCAGTCCGAGTCACTTCTACATTGTTGAGGTTGTGTATATATGTGGACCAAACCCGTCGGGTGTGGACATGTATCTCTGCAAAATTACGGTAATAGCTTAGTCACGGCCAGCTGGTAACTTAATGCTAGGTCATATAATTTTGACAGTCCGCAGAATTTTGACAGTCCGCAGAATTTTTACATCTTTATAGCAAAAAACTTAAAGCTCTGTGGAATCTACCATTGTAATCTTCAAATGAATTACAGTACTGACTTCCAGAATATCCTCGGAGGAAAAAAAAAATCTGTCTTATTCAGTTACACACTTCATTGAGCATTTGATTACCTAAAAATGTGTCATTAAAAAAGTTCAGGTTTTATCAATCAGTTAATTTCAATTCTGCTATACAATGCAATGAAGTGCTTACGTGCAATTCCAGACCCAACCTGAACTTTCCTGTACTTATCTGGAACAAAAAGAGAAGGAAGAACTAACAGTGTACAGCATAAAAAATGAGTTGGGTACATTGATGAGTAATTAAAAGTAGTTTTAGGTGTGATTTGTAGGTACGTGAAGATTGTCGGGGACATCTTTGAGGAATTCTGGATTAGGTGTCTGGCAATACACATTTAAAATGTAAACAGTTGCTGTCCTGAAATACTGTAATCATGGTACCTTACGCACTCCTTGCCACACGGTCTCTGGCAGTAGTGCTGGGGCGTTGGACAGTCAGAGTCAGTTTGGTACTCATCACTGCGTTCATGCTGGCACCGCGAGTCCAATGGATTTATAGGTGGACACATTTTGCTGTAAATTTAGATATGAACAAAACATGGCACTAGGTAATAGAGTTAATGTGTTCGGTACTGACAACACAGACACTAACATCAGTAGGTAACATCTTTAATACAAAACTTTTCCTACTTTTCCGATCTGTGATTTGTGACAAGACAGGTAAATCATTTCATCCACGTATCCACACTACTTGAAATACGACTTGGCAGGTGGTGGCAGCTATCATCCACTCATTTGCAGTACTGCCCACTTCTCCTTTCATCTTTATAATTTCATTTGTGCCTGTCCTCCTCTCTAAGTTACTTTCTTGTCCCTTTCCTTCTCGTCACTTATTACTCTTTCCACTTCAAGTGGATTTACACCGAGTACCAAGTCCAATGGTTTCATATAACCCAAGAAACTATTTACAATGGTGGGTGGTAATCGCATAACCTGATCACGGGGTGAAGTGGAGCCTACTACGGTGCTCCTGTTAACCGTGTGGATGCATGTGTGGCATGCACCCAAGAACCAAACCACCCCACTTCTCCCCGCATCTCGCTGTTGCGTAGCGGTGTAATCCGTATAAAGTCCCGTCCACACTAGGGGTCATGTCGCGCACTGTGTTACACGTCTTGTTGCCCAACTCCTGCTGCTGAGGCCGGTGATGTTCACACTAGTACAATGGGTAGCTCGCGCTACAAATCACTGAACTGCGAGTGGGGGAGGATGAATAACAACACTGTAGCAGCTCGAGACGATTTATGTTGAACATTGTGGCACGGTGTTGAAAAGGAAAAAAGTAGGAGAAAGATGTGGTTCAAGTAGCGGCTCTCTCAGCGTAATTTCTGAAGCCAGACAGCTACTGCGGGCATCATGGCGCGCACTCGCACCAGGAAATGCCCCTCGGCCAGAAGCGCGCGGCACGGACCCAAGAAACCGGGCTGGACAACATTACGCGCAACAGAGTGAGCAACATTATAGTGTGGACGGGGCTTGAAACAGGATCTGTTCGGAAGGTGCGTTGTCTGTGTGTAAAATATGGTTATTCACTTAAATTTCCCTAGAGTCCAACTAAATGTGTATTTCTTCTCTTTTTCCCTTTCGGGGACATAGTTTCCCCCCAAAAATGTCAATTTCCCTGCATCTGGCACCCCTGGAACAGCTGATTGCATATTCGTTTAAAAATACATCTCGTCACCTGCTGTGAGTGCTTATGAATAAAATGTTGCTTTAATTGTAGTATATTTTCTTAGATTGAGCTACTGAAGATTTTTGTTTTAATCTTCATCTCTACCTATGGATTTTACTTCAAAGTACACGTAAATACCGAAATCACCGAATTATGATGTTGAATTGTTGATAAATAGTAAACAAGACTTAGTAGGTGCCAAATGGGGGATGTTGTGTTCTTTTACTGGTGTGTGTGTGTGTGTGTTTTTTTTTTATTCCCCCTTTACTATGCTGCATTTAGGTGCAGTAACACTCATGGACCTTTTATGCGACATTTCCGTCCTCCCTGTGATCCAGCAAGAAGGAAATTATGGGATACTAAGGTGAAGAGGGCAAACTTGTCTGCAAGTGTTATTGGCTTTACCAGGTAAGTTTGATTTATTTAACATGTATTCGGCCCATTTATATAGAGTTGTTATACCATAATATAAACTGAAAGAGGTAATTTAAGGATACAGGATATTTTCATAAATGACATGGAAATAAAGTGGGTTAAATGCTGGGCCTTGTGTTTAGTCCGTGTTACACTTTCCTTTTTACAAGCTATAAAATGAAGAGCTTGGTTGGTGAGAGACCTTTGTCTGCATTTAACCTAACACGCTGTATACTCTACATGTGAGGCATTTTAATTCTGGGTGTATGGGGGACTTTGTGAAAAAATAATTCTTCTAAGGTTAATGACTGATACTAGATCCTTATATGCAACAAAGAAAAGTGTGACTGATAACATCTTTTGTTGACTACATTAGTTATAAGAAAGGAATTCTAGTGTATCCATCCACTGCTGTTTCTCCATTCAGAAGAAGCAATCGGCAAGACCTGTGTTGATTTAATTTTGAACAGCTCCTCAGTAAGGGAAAACAATTTTCTCAGGTTGTTTCGTTAGCTGTGAAGAAGGAAGTCAACTTTTCCATCACATGATTCACATCTAATGCTTTTGTGGCAGTTTCAAGGTGTGTACAGACCAGATATTCATCACTGATGTCACGCATGACTACATACCGGTACCTAACAAACAAGAGTAGCTGTGCTCAAGAACTCACATCTGTTAGATTAGCTAACTGTACTGCGAACATACTAATTGGAAACAGTTTAATCAGTATCACTTGTTACATGATATCAGCTGACATTTCACTATTTCTCCGTTTCACTGTGGCGTTTGATAAGGAAACCTGCTGAATCGTACGTACACGCGACTCTCCAAGAAACCGTTTTATCATCTTTACAGCACACGGCTTGATTAAAAATTCACCAATTGCGTGGGCCTTTTTTCCTCTTGCTTTTCTCCTTGCTGTTTCAAGGGTAACCTCATGCAATACCTCTCTAAGTTGTATTGCTGGAAAGCACCATTACCATCCAGTCTCTGTTTTCCCAAACTCTGTTCATTGTCTCCGCATACTGAGGGTGGACTGTCGTCTGATGATGTTTCAGCTTACTAGGCCTCATAGAAATATTCCCCAGCACCTTGAAACACAGCACACACCGAGGTTTCTCGATGCCATCAGCCATTGGCGTAGATTTGTCCCGAGTCCTGGAGGGAGGGGGGGGGGATGACTCTTGCGACTGCCAAGTTACGAGCGACCGCAGCGACCGACGCCTTGTCTTGGTGGGGCCTGGGCGATCGCCATGGTTGTCTGAAATGCTGGCATGTACCGTTCAGTAACTGTACAGATCAACTTGTGTGTGTGTGTGTGTGTGTGTGTGTGTGTGTGTGTGTGTGTGTGTGTGTGTGTGTGTGTGTGTGTGTGTGTGTGTGTGTGTGTGTGTGTGTGAAGGGCAAAAATTAATTACAGAGTAAAAATTTCTTATAATTGTTGAAATGAACGGAAACAATAATAGTTTTTGGCTTCGATCGTGTATTATGCATATTGCACACCGACTGAAAGTACGTTGATACACAGTACAAAGCCAGTGTCAACACACTTGGTGCACAATACATAAGAGCCAATGCAAACAAACACTCTGTGCACAGTACATAAGAACCAATGCAAACACACTTGGTGGAGAATACATAGGAACAAATGCAAACAAACACACTGTGCACAATATATAGGAACCAATGCAAACAAACACACTGCACAATACATTAGAACCAGTGCAAACACACTTGGTGCACATTGCACAAAGAACCAATGGAAATGAACGCACTTGCAGCTGCTGCACAATACATGGAATATGACAACACACAGATGGTAGACGTTACAGAGTACCGAACACGGACCTCCTTTGCTCAGATCTTCCATCAAATTCTTTCTATGTCAACAAGTCCAGTTCATGCTTGTGCACGTGATATATGGCGATGTGGTTCAGTCGCTTCTGAGTGAATGTGGATCTCAGTCATGTTTTCAGGCGACATGAGGCGGAGAAACTGCGTTCACACTCCCAGCCCGGTATGGGACAGACGAGAAGTTTCAGCAGCACATACACCTCAGAAAACATGCTTCGCCAAGCTGTGTCCATGCTACGCTATGCCTTTCTCGCTGCACTGAGGGAGGTTGTGCCGGTAGCTGAAAATCATCATAATCAAAAACCTACACCAAAATTAAAAAGTTAGTAAAATTTCTCTGAGAAATTTTCCTACATATGGTTTTGCAAAGCAGTGTTACTACGATAGTATGAGTTTCTGCTGGGGGGGGGGCACTGGCTTTAATTGGGGGAATGATTACATAGGTATGATTACATTTTTCCGAGGGGGATGATTACGAGTACATAGGTCATCCCCCCCCAGCCGAAATCCTGGGAGGGATGCATCTCCTCCATCCCTCCTAAGATTTTCGCCCAAACCATCAACGAGGATTGATGTAAATCCGTAGTTAATGTATTGTTCATTGTACTTCAGGTTTATTGGCAGTCATCGCAACGCTAGAATAACGGTAACACTAGAATACTGTAGAGAAATCAGTAGAGATTTCTCTCAAACTTTCATCTGCGGGCGCCAACTGGGGTCGTGAAACGAGAGGGAGGTTACAACAGGAAGCGAGGGAGGCACTTGCACCCTATACAATCTTAAGTCTGTTGCAAGAATCTTTGCTACAGAGGCGAATAGGACTTTATATGGTTTGCTCAACAACAAGTTCACTCCTGCGTATTGCATACAGTGGTGGCTCTAAGCCATATTTTTTCTTGCCCCCTCATTGCTCCAGCGGTGTCGAAATGCAAGTAAACACTGGAGCAAGAGGGAGCAAGGCGACAAGCTTAACAACATGGCCCCCTCACCCGAGAGTAAGGCATACACACTAATTTATTACCTACACTAACCCTCCTTGGCCCCCTTAAAATCCTTCTGTGGGGGGCCATGGCTCCTAGTTTGTGAGCCGGTGGCCTAGATAATATCCTGATTGACACCATTTTACCACAGTTATGGATATCAACAAGATCTTTCAATTCAAACAAGTCTATCAAACTTAAGAACCTCGGGCAAAATAAGTAAACATTCCTGGTGTTAATCGATCTAGCCTCGTCTGGCAACTCGTCGCTGATCTTTATATGCTTAGAAATTAGCCTAACTGATACATA
>JAGKTI010030263.1:0-12439 GCA_018397915.1 Birgus latro
TCTCCCTTCCCCCTCCTCCAACACCTCCCTCACTCATTTCCCTCCCACCTCTCTTCCTGCAACATCCCTTCTCTCCCTTCCCCCTCCTCCAACACCCACCCTCCTCTCCCCCCTCTCTCCTAACACCCTCATCCTCCACTGCCGGCTCTCATTTTCAGAAGAAATATTTGTCTTGTCTATCTCTATCACACTATTTCTTCCCCTGCCACCCAATTCCTTGTCCTGCTATATCGTGCCACTCTATCTCTCCCTCTCTCTCTCTCTGCCACACCATATCTATTATTACCTTTCCCTGCCATACTGTTCACTGTCATACCATACCCTGCCAAACCATATCTTTCACTGTCTTGCTCTCTGCTTTCTCTGCCATGGACCATCTCTCCCTACCTTCTGCTGCCTAATCTGTGTTTCCTGTCTCTCCATATTTCTCATCTCTACTTTAGCCTAAACTCTACCAATCTTTGTCTCACCAAGCCATGTCATGCCTTTCCCCTCTGACTTTCCTCCCTTTCTCTGCCTCACCCTGCTAAGTCCGGCCTTATCTCCCTTACTATCGATCGTACCTTTCTCTGCCTTACCCTGCTATGTTCTGTCTTATCTGCCTGTCTACCATGTTCCTCTGCCTGTTCTTCTTGCATCTTCTGCTTCACCCTCAAATGTTTATCTGTCTCTCTACTCTTCCTCTTCCAACCTTACCACAACCTACTCTGTCTCTTCCTCCGCCTCCCCACCCTGCCTTTATCTTCCTCACTCCCTGCTGCCTTGCCTGTGCCTCCCTCTTCAAGCCTGTTTCTTGGTGCATTACCCTGCCTCGCCTCTACCCGACTCTATCGCACCCTGGCTTGTTCTGCATCACCCGAAATTTCCTCAACAGTATCTCGCTCGCTCAATCTCTTCCAAAATTGCCTAACCTCTGCTTCGAAGTTTCTCACTGCCTTACCCTGCCCTGTTTTGCCTTACGCGTCTTCCTCACCGTGCTCTGACTTGCTTTGCTCCTTGCCTGAGCTGAACCTCCCTGCCTGTATCTTCTCACCCTGCCCTGTTCTGCCTTACTCCCTGCCTAAGTTGAACCTCCCTGCCTATACCTATTTCATCTTGCCCTATCCTGCCTTACTCTCCTCCTAAACTGAATCTCCCTGTCTCTCCCTGCCCTACCCTACGTTGTCCTGCTTACCCTCCTGGCTCTCCTCTAGCGTACAAGCTGTGACAGACTCACGGGAAACCACAGCTGCTAACACTCTCTCAACAACATTTCCCGGAGAGTGATTCCCCAAAAGACACCTCAATTCTCTTCACGAAAATGGAAAATAACCTTGTTGTACCTGCATCTAAAGCATATTTTTGGAGGTACTTTTTACCTTTGGAAATTTGCCCCCACTTTTGGAAAAATTTATGCAAACCAAACAAATTTTAAATAACTCCTTCAGTAAGATGATGTGCTTTTATTTGGTTTTTGTTACCACCAAGAGACAATATTCAGCTTAACCGAGATTTATTCAGCTGGGAGGGAGGGGAGTTAGATATGGCCTTTAATAACCAGCATTGCACTAGAGAGCTTCCCTAAGTTCAATAAAGCTGTCTGAGGGTAACACAAATAACTAATCATAAATAAGTCATCCCACTAAATGGTTAAATCCTTACAAATATCCTTCTAGAGCTTCATAATATCGTCTAGCAGTCACCAGAACGTAAAAAGACGCTATCGTGGTGAATAGGTTGATGTATAACTGGATTCGTAGAAAAAAAAATCCTATATATATTCATTTTTATATATTGAAATAAACTCACAGAAAACAGAAATAAACAGAAAATACACAAAACAAATATGATAAGCTGATGATAAATACTCAGAATCATCCTGCCAAATTAATATTATTTTTTGCTCAAGTCAGGCGTTACTTTCCGATTTGGAGGGTTATATACAGCCTTCATTAGCCCTTTTAGTACGGGAGGTCATTCCGAAATTGAGAAAAAAAATGCAGAGGTAGCAAGCATGAATTAGAATATTACGTCATCGCACTCAAGGGGTTAGAAACAGTATTAGTAGTTGTTGCAGCCCCAAGTTCACGTGAAATGTGAACCCAATGGAGTGCAGGCTTCGATTATCCTCGTCCTGCAGTCCACCATCCTCCTTCTGGGGAACAGGGAGGGCGCTGAGGGACGTTTACATAACTAGACAATTCTACACCCCAGCTATATCAATGCCACCACATGAAGGCATCCCACTCCAGCACCACTGAAAGGGTCACACACACAAAAAAGTTCTTTCCAGGAAGTGTTACTTTTTCTCATTTAAATTGTTACGGATTTTTTGTAGTCTGATTATATAAATTATTTCCACTTGCTATGAAAAGTTTATTACTTACTCGTTTTTCAGTCACCATTTGTGCGGTACGTTTCGAAATGTTTCCGAATAATAATGCCTGACTGAAATGAAGCTTATGTTAATTTTTCCTCCTCCACTTAAAAAAAAAAAAAGGCTTGTATGTTCATCACGGCTGCTGGGTATTTATGAGAGTCACAGAGGTGATTACGATTATTGCCCTATACTACGATTTTTTTTAATACTCTGACGACTGTATTCAGCTCAATAAAGATCTCTTGTACTGAAGCCAAGTAAAGAGCACGGTATAACTACTCCAACCAGTTAAAAAAATTCTCTTAAGTTGGAAAAGTACCTCTCACGTACAATAAAGTTGTTGGATGATTGCAAGGATATTATCTAAAAGCATCAAAGGATTCAAGGGTTTAAGAGCCGTATTCTAGTAGGTCTAGGAGACGTTGTAACACTTCTTGCTTAGCGATTTGATTTGCCTATTATGCTTAAATATTCCCTGATAATTGTCAATATGTATATCTTTAATATCGACATAATTTGGACCACTAAAATACAGTACAAGAGGACAGTGAGCAGAGTATATCCTTGTAGAAGAGGTGTTACGAACCGAGACAATGTTCCTTTTTATTACGATATAAATTAATGTAGGCTTACTCTACTGACAGGTTCGTAGATATGGCAGAACTGACGCATTACAAACCTATCATTGTATCGTATGAGATTACTGAATGAAATCAGTGGTACAGTTGACAGCTAAAA
Organism: Birgus latro; assembly: GCA_018397915.1. Lineage (NCBI taxonomy): Eukaryota > Metazoa > Arthropoda > Malacostraca > Decapoda > Coenobitidae > Birgus > Birgus latro. Next base: position 3,098 of record JAGKTI010030263.1, read on the forward strand.
CAATACTTGATAAACACACTGCAGGTTATCGCTCTCAGGTTCTCACTCCCGACTGATGAAATTGTCTGGCGTTATCTGGAATAAAATGCGTAAGATGACGAAAGAAGCAGTAAAATTCCCAGGGTTCTACGACTCACTCTCAGCTAAATAAATAAAATCGTCTGCTGTTTTCTGGAGTAAAATACTAAATGTGAATGGAAGACTGTACGCTGGAATGCAGACTGAAAAGAGGTGAAAGGCTAAAGGTGCAGGGATGAAAGGTACGGTGGATAAAGTACAGCATATTCTAGAAATGAAAATATTTACACGGAAAAATGAATGAATGTCAAAGTGAAATGATACCTCAAAACAGTTTACTATATATTATACGGTGAGGGTATTCAGAAGTGAAGACATAAAGATGAAAAAAATACATATATAATGGTGAATGACAGATCGAAGTTACCTAAGCATGTGGAAAGTGGAAAGAAATAGTGGGAAAAATAAAAGCAGGCAGGTGGAAGTGTAAAGTGGAAGAGATTACATGCGAAACAGTAAATGCTAAAAGGTGTAAAAATGCAGGAGGAGACGGAAGACACCTTGAATAGTTAACGGCGAGAGACTGGAAATATATATAAAACTAAAAAGAATATAAGCTTGGGGAAGAAAACATACAGGGGGAAAAGTATATAACATAGATTAAGCACCCAAACAGTAAAAGTAAATGCATGAGTGAAAAATATAACGCGAAAACGAAAGATACGCCGAAAATGGTGTATCCAGGGAGGTGAAAATATAAAGTGGAAAAGCATATGCCGGAAGGAGGAAATGATGGAACGAAGAAGTGCACTTGAGTCAAGAAAAGGTGGCTTGGAGGCCATTCTGTCTGGACACACTGGCTTGAATTCCGCGAGACGGCGTTTGTAAATAGCGCAGCGGATGAAATTTGTTTCCTTTATTGTGGATACGTATTTCTCTTTATTGTGCACATCTGTCTCTTTTACTGTGTATTCTCTGTCTGATTTGTGCGTATTTATCTCTGGTGTAAGCTTTTTTTTTTTTTTTTTACATTTCTCTTGTTTAGGAGAAATATTTCGAACTGGAGGGGTTCGAATCAAGATATATTATTTATTAATAATCTGAATATATGAGGTAATAAGACCAAACTATATTAGGACGTCATACGATAAAAATGGATTAACAGAACAGCAGGTCGTAAATCACGAGTATGAATAATGATTTTAGGGCATGAGAGTGTGTATCGTTCCTGGGGTACTAGGCCCCTGGGAGCGATGGTGTGCTCTTAAATTTTTTAATGCTTGCTACCTTCCAGCAGATTTATTTATCTTAAGTAAGGCTTCTCGTGGTGAAGGGGTTAGAAGGAGTTATTGTAAGCCCTCTTAGCACCAGGATGTTTGGTACTGTATATTCATGCTACGGCCAGACGATTCTGCTCAACTTACGAAATTCCTAAAAAATCAGTAGAGATAATTGCTTTTTACGATACAGAGTAGACTCAGACTCCCGTAAGGAAAAGCTCCAATTAAATCACTCGCTACACTGTGAAGTCGACACCGGAAACTTGAAATAAAGGTGACTGGTGCAGAAGTTAGTATAAGCATCAGATTTCAGAAAAAAAAAAAAAAACGATCAAAACAGCACATTCCTACAGTGCTGCTGGAGGGTCAGACTTCACTTTAAAGTTACGAGAAATGTATGAGTAGGTTAGCGAGTGATGGTCCTTGATATGGCAGCGAAGACAAAGTAAAAGAGAGAGGAAACAGGGGCAAAAGGAGTTTAAGAGACGGGAGAGAGGAACCGTGAAGTCTTGGAACGTTTGAGGCGACGATATTCGTAGGACAGTATTCATAGGACGACAATATTCGTAGGATAATTTATTAGACAATATTCAAAGGAGAGTAACTAAAGAGTAGACTTCACAGGACAAGATTCATAGGACAGAATTTATAGGACAGTATTCAAAGGACGTCTGTACAGAAATCACAGAAATCATGGGCGACAATATTCGCAAGGAAACATCGTGCATGGGAGGACAATATTCACAGGAGAACAGTTTCAGTAGAAGCACAGTATTCAGTGCCCCAAACGTGTAAATTTGTTTATAGGAATCATAAAGAATGCTTAGTGATGCTCCAGGCCTCTGATATTCCTTGTTTTAAGAGGAAAGGGAGACGTTACGGCCACGAAAATCACCGCCAGTGAGTCGTATACACATCTCTCTGATCTCTCTAATGCTGACTCCACAGTAACGGATGGACTAAGAGTTCAGATATATTAGACTAATTCTGAACTTCCTTTTGGTTTCATTATATTCTTGCTTATTACCTATCCTATGTACTGACCGACGAAGGTCTGCTAAATATGGAACCTGTGAGTGGATTCAGTGCCACGGTCATGAATTAAAGCAAGGTCAGTGTTTAACATGACTAAAATCGTGCGTCATCAGGAAGTAGGCAAAAATCCTTAATACCGCAGCAGTTCCTTTAGTTTGCTTTCAGCTGCTCGAATTATCAGCTCCCACACTAAGCTGACCTATTTTTTTTTTATCATATTCCTTCTATCTCCGAGAAAATTATATTAAACTCTGGAAGGATTTTTTGGAGCTGGAATGGGTCTGACACAGGCTTCACTAATCTGTTTGCTACTATAGTGCTTTCCTGAGCTTAATATTATCCCAAGGCAGTTGCTGGTATTTTATAAAAATAATTCTCTCTGTCTCTGTCTCTCCATTTATCTATATGTTTGGACAGACAGACAGACAGATGGATACAGATAGATAGATAGACAGATACATGGATGGAGGGAAGGATGGGTAGAAGGATGGATGGATGGATGGATGAATAAGGCATAAGGACTGAAAATCTCCAAGTTAACAGTATAATATTCAAATCTTGTCCAGGGTTCTTTGATGAAGTCATGACCCGGATTATATTGTCGGTGTGGACCAGGCCGACTCCTGCCAAAATTAAGCGAGCGTTCTCATTAATATCCCGCTCCGGTTTATTGCGCTTAATGACCTGGACACACCTAAGCGGCATAATCACCATCGCTTTTGACCCAAACAAACCCCCCACTGGCTTCTTCCCGACGTCGTTACCAGACTCGCGCTCTTAATTCCCGGCCCACCTACGTTAATTTGCATAGCCGGGCTCTTGGCTGGCGATATTAAACCCTCTTTTTGACCTCACGGCTTGCAGCTGCTCAGACGAGAAAATATGGAGTGAAACATTTGCATCAGAATGAGTGGCGGTGGTGGTCGTGGTTGGTGGGGCTTGTTATTGATGAGAGCTCGAGAATGGGAGTGGCTGTGTTGTTGAGGGTAGAGTGTTGTTGAGGGTGGAGTGTTGTTGAGGGTGGAGTGTTGTTGAGGTTGGAGTGTTGTTGAAATCTGTGTTGTAGGGGCTGCAGGAGTTGTGTTGAAGGAAGATGCGTGTTTTGAAGACTGTTTTGGAAAAGAAAGATGTTGAGCTGAAGGATGATTACCGTACTGATGGGTCCATGAGAGAAAAGGGATGCTATGTTGTGCTGTGCTGTGAGGGTTGTAGGATGATAGCTGAGTTTTAGGAAGCTGTACGCTGTGAAGGCTGTGTTGTGCGAAGCAGGGTTGTGGTGGTTGGGGAATCGTTATTGATGAAAGTTCGAGAATGCGAGTGTGTTGTATTGTGTTCCGTTGTGCTGTATGGAGGAGAGCTGTACTGTGAGTGGAATACTGTTGGCAGCTGTGTTGTGGCGCTGTGCTGTGGGGGCTGTGTTATAAGAATCTGAGTTGCGATAGTTGAAAGAGTTGTTATTGACGAGACCATGAGAACAGAGATGCTGTGTTGTGCTGTGCTGTGAGGAGGGAGGAAGTGCTGTGGGGATGCAGAAAATTACTTGTGTTATGGGACGTTGTGTTTTGCTGTGCTGGAAGGGCTGTTACTGATAAAGTCATGACAATATAAGTGCTGTGTTGAGTAATGCTGTGAGAAAAGAAAGCTGTTTTGTGCTTTGCTGTGATGAGGGGGCTGTGTAGTAAGGCCTATAGGAGGTTACCTGTTTTGAGGAAAGTTGTGTGTTGTGAGAGCTGTATTTTGGGAATCTGAGTTGTGGTGGTAGAAGGAGAAGTCATTGCAGTTAATTGATAAAAAAATGTAAACAGAGGTATTGTGTTGTAGAAACCTGTGCTGTTGGTGATAGGGAGAATGAGGAAAAGATCGGCTGTGTTTTGGCAGGCTGTGTTTTACAGTGGTGTGTAGAGCTGTGCTGTGTTGTGCTACGTTGTGTTGTGGGAAGATTGCATTAATAAAAGGAAGAAAATGGGATGGCTTGTTGAAGGAGTTGTGTCGTGAGTGCAGATTTTTAAGAAGCTGTATTGTGAGAAGTTGTGTTGAGAGAGCCTGTATTACGGAGGCTGTGTTGTGAGAAGCTGTGTTGTGGGTGCTGTATTGTGGACGCTGTGTTGTAAGAAGGTGTATTGTGGGTGCTGTGTTAAGAGAAGGTTTATTGTGGGTGCTGTGTTAAGAGAAGCTGTATTGTGGGTGCTGTGTTAAGAGAAGGTGTATTGTGGATGCTGTGTTAAGAGAAGGTGTATTGTGGGTGCTTTGTTATGGGTGTTGTACTCTGAGAATCTGCGTTGAAGGCGTTGTGTTGTGGGTACTGTGTTGTGGGTGTTGTGCTGTAAATGCTGTGTTGTGATTACTAATTTGTTGGTGCTGTGATGTGGTGGCTGTGCGGTGATAAGCTGTGGGTCCTAACTTATGAAGTATGTGTTATAGAAAGGAAAACATAGGCCTACAGGAGGGAAAACGCAAGAAAAAAAAAAAGTTCTTGGCCGAGTTTCTCTCCTACTCGTTTTTTATCCACATATCCGTATTTACGGTGTAACCAATACAGCAATAAATCTCTGCTTACAACATATTTACAGTATATTCCACGGTCTCCTCAGTACAGTCATATATCCCTACTTACATCATAACCAATACAGCAATCAACGTATATTTACACCAGATTTACTTCACAATGGATCGATCTATCCCTTGGCACCACATCCCAATATGGGAGACCTCGACAAAAGAATTTCCAGGCGTTTCCGTCCATACTCAGTAACGATCCATCTTCCCATCACCCACCCCTATATTACAAACACGCACCTTATCTCTCCACCTCATTCCCCACATCATAATCCATCAGAGTAAAGTCTCTTACATCCACCCACAAGCCCACCCACCATCACCCACACGTCTCCCCAAGTCCTTCCTAGGTTTATAGCAAGGAGCCACCCAGCCCCCGCCAGCCCAGCCATATATCAGGTTTAATGGGTCGCTTGATGTCGCCCGCCACGTCAATATATAACACATAACTAGGCTGTAAGGGACGGGTAATTCTCTCTTGCCACCGATCCGGACTCGATCACAGGCCCGCTGGTTCTCTCGGTCCCAGCAATACGGGATTTTTGTCGGAGGCGGAATGTGGGGACTTAGAACAGCGATGATTTGGGGCGCTCAGGGGGCCCTGATGTGCATGGGAGGGTTTGGATGGGGTACTGTGTCGTGCGGGGGGATAAATGGAGCTTATTTCGCATGGGAGTATTCATATATATACAGTCTTATATATAAGGAGTTACGAAAGTCTCTGTGTAGTAAGGAGGGATGGAGTGTGTGGTGGCGTTGGTGTGGTAGTAGGTGGTGCGGCAGTGTGAGATGGTAGTGTGGTGTGGTAATGTGAGATGATAGTGTGGTGTGGTAATGTGAGATGATAGTGTGGTGTGGTAGTGTGAGAGGGTGGTGGTGCGGTGTGGTGGTGTAAAGTGTGGGAGTGTGAGGTGCATGATATGTGGCAATGTCCTCCGGTGCACAACGAATTTTAACATCTTGTGTCAAACTACGATCCCTGTGCTTGCTTATGCGTTTACAATGATGGCAAGGATACACATACGTCTACTACAGCATATACAGTACGATAACAGAGCTTTCTATCGTAATACATTTAGTACATAAACAGATCGTCCTACTACAGCATGGTCCCTACAATTGTAAGTTGACTAGACAGGGAAAGTGTAAGTCTTTTTTTTCCCTTGGGTTGTATTTTCTTTGACTTAGGACACTTATTCAATCTGATGACGTCTAATTTGTTCTATTAATCCTACCGCCACACCGGTTTATTTAGTCTAAGGGAAACCTCCTGTAATAAAACAGATAAAAAGGTATGAATTAAACACAAGAACCTTAAAGAAGGAAGAAACATATCCCATTCTTACTACCGACAAAACATGGTTTTATTTTATTCAGTCTATGTGAGCCCTCAAGTGTTATGGAAGGCTATATATAACTCATCCAGCTCGAAAGGTCACTCCTGTGATGAAAAAGCCACTTGTAGTTGTCGAGAATAATATACATAAAACATGCACTTGGACTGAAGGCTATAAATTGCACCAAAACTTCAAAAGCAAAGACATGAGGTAACAATGCGGAAATTCCCAGCCACTGCAATGACGATAAGAAAATGATGGAGGGCAAATATATCTGAGAAAATATTTGGCGTCTCACACACCTCTAATCTTCGGAAGCGTGATAAAACAGCTAAGGTATTCGGAAATAAGAGGTTCGCTGCTTTTTTCATGTTGTTAAGGCCACGGGAGTAGACTGTAGAGGTCATGGATACTCTTGAAAATCGATATTAGTGAAAGGACTCTCTCTCTCTCTCTCTCTCTCTCTCTCTCTCGCTCTCTCTCTCTCGTGTGTGTGTGTGTGTGTGTGTGTGTGTGCGTGTGTGTGTGTGTGTGTGTAAATTTCCGTCATCCAAACTTCCAAAGGGGAAAAACTGCCTAAGACTGCTCACATATTACGTGTATCCCATAACTGTGCATCTTGGTACTCATATTTACTCAACAAAATATACTCAACATTGCTCACCCGAGTACACGCATAATTACCTCCAAAAGTAATGAAGCAATTGACACCAAACTGACTGACTACAATTGACCTACTGGTGAAAATACCTCATCAGCACTTATCTCTCTTTTTTCTTCTTCTTTTTCTTCTCCTCCTCCTTCTTCTTCTTCTATTACAACTATGAACGACCATGGATATATCACCAAAAGTAATGAATCAGCTTTGTTCAGCGTCAGCGTATTGGACGTGTCTGATCACCTAAATACACAGGCTTCTTATTTCTGGCCTTCCTGCCATTTTTCTTTGCATGGGAATACAAATATAAACACTATTTGTACTCGGCCAACGCACTGATAGGTATTTGTACAGCTTATACACAAATCAGGTAATACTGGGTTATATTTGCAGTGGTGATAATAAACTAATAATAACTAATAACTAACTGATCATAGCTAACTGAACATAAAATAGGACTAACAGTAATGGTGGGTTACATTTCCAGGGGTGATAATAACTAACTAATAATAACAGAACAAAAACAGGAATACCAGTGATGGAGTAACACGCTGATCGCCCGAGGTCTATAAATTACTTTACTCCTTCTGATCGGCAAAAACGATTCTTTTATGTGTACTAAATCGCTCTAAACTCCACTGAAACTGAAGAACACTAAGCAAGATAATTTTAATAGATTCCAGACTCCTTGAAGCGATGCATATGAAAAAACGAAAATAAAAATAAAAATAATGGAACAATAACACTAGAAACACCATTAAAATCTCTGAAATAAAAGCCAACGAAATATTTAAAAAGAGTGATACCTTAGGGGGTAATAAAAGGACCCTCCCCGAAAAAATTGAAAATAAAAGAAGATAAAGTCCACTCTAGGGCAATTCTGTAGTTTATATATTAGTTTTAAAATTACAGTTCGGGTGTCGGAAAGCTCAAAATAAGTAAAAAAACGTACGCAGAAATAAAGAAGAGTTGGATTCAAAGCGCCTGAAGGGTGAAGAAGCGTTTGTAAACGATGGCGATGCATTGCTGAATATTAACGAGGGGGAGCTTCAAAGAGATGGAAATGAGCTTAACGCCCTGAATACGAGAGCTCTTTTCCGTGGTGAATTAATACATCTGGTAGTGATTAGATTAAAATACACAAACTGCCATCGTAAGGAAGGCTCAAGAGAGATAGTTTTTATTTCAATGAGTACGAGTGATCACTTAGCTGACGAAGATTTGTCTGGCGGCCATTATCCATACAACGAATAATAAATAATCGTAGTTTTAAAAATAGTGGGAAAATTTTAACTGTACGAGTAACTGGTTGTTCGTAAGCTAATGAAATCGTCTGGTGGAAGCTGGAAAAAGAAAAATTATCCCTATCCTTGCTATGTTATATTCAAAGTTTAATTCTGCTACTGCCAGACGATTTGTTCAACTTACAGGAAACTTCTCGAGGCAAAAGTTGTTAATGGAATTTGTTTATAATCCTCTCACCACCTGATGTATCTCGTGGGCAAAATCTTCTGGTGTTCCGTATTCTTGGTGGCTTACCCTAAGAAATTTCGTAACATTTTTTCTTAGCGATCTGTTTGGTATACTGCACCTGCATATTTTTTTTTTTTTTAATGGATCAATCCCCAGCATCGACAAACTTTCTCCAGTTCCATATAAGAAAGCAGAGAAAAAAAAAAATCAACGCCCTCCTCCCAAAAAAGTGTTATATTCAAATTAAAACCTTGAGGAAGAGGTGATAAGTCTTGTATCACACTGAGGCCTTGCTCTCATCAGCTACCACATTTTGTTTTCTTTCAAGCATTAATGAGTTCTTTTTAATACTGCAATATATTTACGCTAATAATATGCATAATATCAACGCCCAGCATTCAGAAAAAAAGGTAGCATGGAAAAGGTACTGTTAGCGTCGAAAGTCCTATCGCCTTGGATTTCGCTGTACATGGGCTTGGAGAATTAAGCTTGTAAAACCGCAACAATCAACACTAATAACACTAATCCACAGCTAAATATAGCCATCAATGGCGGTTGCTATGGACTTGCCTGACTGATTTTTCAAAGTCCACAGAGAGAATCGGAAGAGGAGACAGGACTTTTGATGCCGATTGTACTTCGACACCTTACCGAAAAAGAATACGGTGCTTAGAATACGGACCTTATTGCCACGAACCTACCTTATACACACCTGCCATCAATATACCTTATACACACCTGTCATAGCGCTATGAAGGGGCTGCTTCACATACCTGCAAAAGGAGAGGCAAAGGGTAATTAAAAACAGTAGTGATTACCTGCAATTGGCGCACATTCAGACAGTACACCGATAACCTTAACTACAATAAATAACTGAAAGGTACTGACGGCGAAGGTAAATAAGTGAGGTGGTTAGACTTGGAGAGTGAGAGGCTTGTGTAGGATTCTCTTGAGATTGAGAGCTAGAATAAAACAGGTGGTGGTG
>JAGKTI010030264.1:0-12439 GCA_018397915.1 Birgus latro
AAAAAAAAAAAAAAAAACATTTTCACAATATCAATGTTTCTGTTTCATCAAAAATCACATTTCATTAGGTAAAATCTTTCAATGTTGTGATTCCTCTAGATACGGAATTCAGGATTTTAAACTTCTAATTTATCGATTTTTTTTTTTTCATCTTAGCCGTGACTTCAAGGACAAGAAGTAGTACAAATTGTGAAATAGTTCCGGCTGATAGCATCCGTACTGGAGGTTGGTCCATTATTATATAATCAAGTGATGGTTAAATAACCGTATTTCTCGGCGAAAACGCTGAATATGCAACTTCCTCAAGTGTTCTCAAAGTTGATTGTAAAACACATTATATTTGGAAATGAGAAGACACTTGTGAGGATGAAAATGTCACATTTATGAAGGATAACAAAAAGTCGACTGACACATAAAGAGAGATGGCACCTTATGTTTTTAAGAACAAATATCTTGAAACATTGTGAGGATCACCGAAACAATTTAAAAACTTTGATTTTTTTTTTTTTCTCCCCAACAGAAGCAGTTTAAAATTTCGTCGAGCCTCGAGGCGGTAAAAAATATATATATATTTTCACAATATCAAGGTTTCTGTTACACCAAAAAAATCACATTTCTTTATGTAAAATTTTTCAATACTGTGATTCCTCTTGAGACGGAAATCTGGATTATTAACTTCTGATTTGTTGATATTTTTTCCCTCTTAGCAGTGACTTCAAGGACAACAAGTAGTGCAAATTGTGAAATAGATCCGGCTGATAGCATCAGTTTTGGACGTAGGTCCAGTCTCTTTAATCTAATGATGGCTGAATTAGCGTATTTCTCGGCGAAAACGCTTAAAATGCAATTTCAAGTGTTCTCAAAGTTTATTGTAAAACACATTATTTTATATTCAGAACTAAGAAAACACTTGTGAGGGAGAAAATGTCACATATATCAAAAATAAGAAGTCGAGTGACATGGTTTTAAGAACAAAAATATTGAAACATTGTGAGGATCACCGAAATAATTTAACAACCGATTTTTTTTTTCTCCAGCACAAGCATTTTAAAATTACGTCGAGCGTCGTGGCACAAAAAAAAAAAAAAAAAATTTCACAGTATCAAGGTTTCTGTTACACCAAAAACCACATTTTATTAGGTAAAATCTTTCTATACTGTGATTCATCTTGAGACGGATTTCTGGATTATTAGCTTCTGGTTTGTCGATTTTTTTTCCCCATTACAGTGACTTCAGTGACAAGAAGCAGTGCAAATTGTGAAATAGTTCCGTCTGATAGCATCCGTTTTGAAGGTTGGTCCAGTCTCTTACAATCTAATGAAGGCTGAATAAGCGATTTCTCGGCGAAAACACTGAATATGCAACTTCCTCAAAAGTTCTCAAAGTTGATTGTAAAACACATTATATTATATTCAGAACTAAGAAGACACTTGTGAGGGTGGAAATGGCACATTTTTGAAGGATGACAAGAAGTCGACTGGCACGTAAAGAGAGCTGGCACATTAGGTTTTTTTAAAACAAATAGCTTGAAACATTGTGAGGATCACCGAAGCAATTTAAAAACTTCGATTTTTTTTCTCCAAAAGAAGCAATTTAAAATTACGTCGAGCCTCGAGGCGGTTAAAAAAAAAAAAAATCATTTTCACAATATAAAGGTTTCTGTTTCACCAAAAATCACATTTCATAAGGTAAAATCTTTCAATGCTGTGATTCCTATTAAGACGGAATTCTGGAATATTAACTTCTGTTTTGAAGATTTTTTTTTTTCATCAGCCGTGACTTCAAGGGCAAGAAGTAGTGCAAATTGTGAAATAGTTCCGGCTGATTGCATCCGTATTGGAGGTTGGTCCATCCTCATATAATCAAGTGATGGCTAAATAACCGCATTTCTCGGCGAAAACGCAGAATATGCAACTTCCTCAAGTGTTCTCAAAGCTGATTGTAAAACACATTATATTATATTCGGAAATAAGAAAACACTTGTGAGGATGAAAATGTCACATTTATGAAGGATAACAAGAAGTCGACTGACACGTAAAGACAGATGGCACCTTAGGTTTTTAAGAACAAATAGCTTGAAACATTGTGAGGATCACCAAAACAATTTAAAAACTGATATTTTTTTCTCTCCAACAGAAGCAGTTTCCTTATGTAAAACCTTTTAATACTCTGGTTCCTCTTGAGACGAAATTCTGGCTTATTAACTTCTGATTTGTTGATTTTTTCCCTCCTTGGCAGTCACTTCAAGGACAAGAATTAGTGCAAATTGTGAAATAGTTCCGGCAAATAGCATCCGTTTTGGATGTTGGTCCATTCTCTATCAATCTAATGAAGGCTGAATAAGCGTATTTCCCGGCGAAAACGCTGAATATGCAACTTCCTCAAGTGTTCTCAGACTTGATTGTAAAACACATTATATTATATTCAGAACTAAGGTGACTCTTTTGAGGGTGGAAATGTCACATTTATGAAGAATAACAAGATGTCGACTGGCACGTAAAAAGAGATTGCACCTTAGGTTTTTAAGAACAAATACCTTCAAATATTGTGAGGATCACCGAAACAATTTAAAAACTGATTTTGTTTTCTCTCCAACAGTAGTTTAAAATTACTTTGAGCCTCGAGGCCGTAAAAAAAATATATATATATTTCACAATATCAATGTTTCTGTTACACCAAAAATCACAGTTCATTTTGTAAAATCTTTCAGTACTGTAGTTCCTCTTCAAACGAAATCCTGGATTATTAACTTCTGATTTGATAATTTTTTCCCCCTTAGCAGTGACTTCAAGGACAAGAAGTAGTGCAAATGGTGAAATAGTTCCGGCAGATAGCATCCGTTTTGGAGGTTGGTCCATTCTCTTTCAATCTAATGAAGGATGAATAAGCGCATTTCTCGGCGAAAACGCTGAAAATACAACTTCCAAAAAAGTTCTCAAAGTTGATTGTAAAACACATTATATTATATTCAGAACTAAGAAGACACCTGTGAGGGTGGAAATGTCACATTTTTGAAGGATAACAAGATGTCGACTGGCACGTAAGGAGAGCTTGCACATTAGGTTTTTTTAAAACAAATAGCTTGAAACAATGTGAGGATCACCGAAACAATCTAAAAACTTCGATTTTTTTTTCTCCAAAAGAAGTAGTTTAAAATTACGTTGAGCCTCGAGGCCGTAAAAAAAAAAAATATATATCATTTTCACAATATCAAGGTTTCTGTTTCACCAAAAATCACATTTCATTAGGTAAAATCTTTCAATACTGTGATTCCTCTTGATACGGAATTCTGGATTTTTAACTTCTAATTTATCGATTTTTTTTTTATCTTAGCCGTGACTTCAAGGACAAGAAGTAGTGCAAATTGTGAAATAGTTCCGCCTGTTTGCATCCGCATTGGAGGTTGGTCCATTCTCATATAATCAAGTGATGGCTAAATAACCGTATTCCTCGGCGAAAACCCAGAATATGCAACTTCCTCAAGTGATCTCAAAGCTGATTGTAAAACACATTATATTATATTCGGAAATAAGAAGACACTTTTAAGGGTGAAAATGTCACATTTATGAAGGATAACAAGAAGTCCACTGACACGGAAAGAAAGATGGCAACTTAGGTTTTTAAGAACAAATAGCTTGAAACATTGTGAGGATCACCGAAACAATTTAAAAATTGATATTTTTTTCTCTCCAACAGAAGCAGTTTCAAATTACGTCGAGCCTCGAGGCGGTAAAAACTAAAAAAAAAAAAACGAACATTTTCACATTATCAAGGTTTCTGTTACACCAAAAATCACATTTCCTTATGTAAAATCTTTTAATAATGTGGTTCCTCTTGAGACGAAATTCTGGATTATTAACTTCTGATTTGTTGATAATTTTCCCCCCTTAAGCAGTGACTTCAAGGACAAGAATTTGTGCAAATTGTGAAATAGTTCCGGCTGATAGCATCCGTTTTGGATGTTGGTCCATTCTCTATCAATCTAATGATGGCTGAATTTGCGTGTTTCCCGGCGAAAACGCTGAATATGCAACTTCCTCAATTGTTCTCAAACATGATTGTAAAACACATTATATTATATTCAGAACTAAGGTGACGGTTGTGAGGGTGGAAATGTCACATATATAAAGGATAACAAGAAGTCGACTGACACATAAAGAGAAATGGCAACTTAGGTTTTAAAGAACAAATAGTTAGAAACAGTGTGAGGATCATCGAAACAATTTAAAAACTTCGATTTTTGTTTCCTCCTGGACAAGCAGTTTAAAATTACCTCGAGCCTCGAGGCGTTAAAAAAAAAAAAATCGTTTTCACTATATCAAGTTTTCTGTTACAACAAAAAACACATTTTCTTTCGTAAAATCTTCCAATACTGTGATTCCTCTTGAGACGGAATTCTGGATTATTAACTTCTTATTTGTCGATTTTTTTTTCCTTTGCAGTGACTTCAAGGACAGGAGGTAGTGCAAATTGTGAAATAGTTCCGGCTGATAGCATCCGTTTTGGACGTATTTCCATTCTCTTTTAATCTAATGATGGCAGAATAGGCGTATTTCTCGGCGAAAACGCTGGAAATGCAACTTCGTGTTTTCAAAGATGATTGTAAAACATTATATTATATTCAGAACTAAGAAAACACTTGTCAGGGAGAAAATGTCACAAATATCAAGGATGAGAAGTCGAGTGACACGTAAAGAGTGCTAGCACCTTAGGGTTTTAAGAACAAAAAGCTTGAAAAATTGTGAGGATCACTGAAATAATTTTAAAACCGATCTTTTCTTTTCTTCAGCACAAACATTTTAAAATTACGTCGAGCCTCGTGGCAGAAAAAAAAAAAAAAACCTTTTCCACAATATCAAAGTTTCCGTTACACAAAAAAACACATTATGTAAAATCTTTCTATACTGCGATTCCTCTTGAGACGGAATTAAGATTATTAACTTCTGATTTGTCGATTTTTGTTTCCCTTTATAGTGACTTCAAGGACAAGAAGAAGTGCAAATTGTGAAATAGTTCCGGCTGATAGCATCCGTTTTGGACGTAGGTCCAGTCTCTTTTAATCTAATGATGGCTGAATAAGCGTATTTCTCGGCGAAAACGCTGAAAATGCAACTTCAAGTGTACTCAAAGTTTATTGTAAAACACATTATATTATATTCAGAACTAACACTTGTGAGGGAGAAAATGTCACATATATCAAGGATAAAAAGTTGAGTGACACGTAAAGAGAGCTAGCACCTTAGGGTTTTAAGAATAAAAAACTTGAAACATTGTGAGGATCACCGACATTATTTAAAAACCTTTTTTTTTTTTCTCCATCACAAGCATTTTAAAATTACGTCGAGCCTCGTGGCAGAAAAAAAAAACGAATTTTTTCACAATATCAAGGTTTCAGTTACACCAAAAACCACATTTCATTAGGAAAAATCTTTCAATACTGTGATTCCTCTTGAGACGGAATTCTGGATTATTAACATCTGATATTTCGATTTTTTTTTCATCAGCCGTAACTTCAAGGACAAGAAGTAGTGCAAATTGTGAAATAGTTCCGGCTGATTGCATCCGTTTTGAAGGTTGGTCCATTCTCTTACAAACTAATGAAGCCTGAATAAGCCAATTTCTCCGCGAAAAAGCTGAATATGCAACTTCCTCAAAAGTTCTCAAAGTTGATTGTAAAACACATTATATTATATTCAGAACTAAGAAGACACTTGTGAAGGTGGATATGTCACATTTTGGAAGGATAACAAGAAGTCGACTGACAAGTAAAGACAGCTTGCACATTATGTTTTTTAAAACAAATAGCTTGAAACATTATTAGGATCACACCGAAACAATTTAAAAACTTCGATTTTTTTTTCTCCAAAAGATGCAGTTTAAAATTACGTCGAGCCTCGAGGCGGTAGAAAAAAAAAAAATCTTTTTCACAATGTCAAGGCTTATGTTTCACCAAAAATCACATTTCATTAGGTAAAATCTTTCAGTACTGTGATTACTATTGAGACGGAATTATGGATCATTAACTTCTGTTTTGTCGATTTTTTTTTTCATCAGCCGTGACTTCAAGGACAAGAAGTAGTGCAAATTGTGAATTAGTTCCGGCTGATAGCATCCGTATTGGAGGTTGATCCATTATCATATAATCAAGTGATGGCTAAATAACCGTATTTCTTGGCGAAAACGCTGAATATGCAACTTCCTCAAGTGCTCTCTAAGTTGATTGTAAAACACATTACATTATATTCGGAAATAAGAAGACACTTGTGAGGGTGAAAATATCACATTTATGAAGGATAACAAGAAGTCGACTGACACGTAAAGAGAGATTGCACCTTAGGTTTTTAAGAACAAATAGCTTGAAAGATTGTGAGGATCACCGAAACAATTTAAAAACTGATTTTGTTTTCTCTCCAACAGTAGTTTAAAATTACGTCGAGCCTCGAGGCCGTAAAAGAAAAAAAACGAACATTTTCACAATATCAAGGTTTCTGTTACACCAAAAATCACATTTCATTTTGTAAAATCATTCAATACTGTGGTTCCTCTTGAGACGAAATTCTGGATTATTAACTTCTGATTTGTTGATTTTTTTCCCCCTTTAGCAGACTTCAAAGACAAGAAGTAGAGCATATTGTGAAATAGGTCCGGCAGATAGCATCCGTTTTGGAGGTTGGCCCATTCTCTTTCAATCTAATGATGCCTGAATAAGCGTTTTTCTTGGCAAAAACGCTGAAAATGCAACTTCCTAAAAACTTCTGAAAGTTGATTTTAAAACAAATTACATTATATTGAGAACTAAGAAGACACTTGTAAGGGTGGAAATGTCACATTTTTGAAGGATAACAAGAAGTCGACTGACACGTAAAGAGAGCTGGCACCTTAGGTTTTTTTAAACAAATAGCTTGAAACTTTGTGAGAATCACCGAAACAATTTAAAAACTTCGATTTTTTTTCCCCTCCAAAACAAGCAGTTTAAACTTACGTCGAGCCTCGAGGCGGTTAAAAAAAAAAAAAAAAAATCACAATATCAAGGTTTATGTTTCACCATAAATAACATTTCATTAGGTAAAATCTTTCAATACTGTGATTCCTCTTGAGACGGAATTTTGGATTTTTAAATTCTGATTAATCGTTTTTTTTTTTTTCATCTTAGCCGTGACATCAAGGGCAAGAAGTAGTGCAAATTAGGAAATAGTTCCGGCTAATAGCATCCGAATTGAAGATTGGTCCTTTCTTATATAATCAACTGATAGCTAAATAACCGTATTTCTTGGCGAAAATGCTAAATATGCAGCTTCCTCAAGTGTTCTCAAAGTTGATTGTAAAACACATTATATTATATTCGGAAATAAGATGACACTTGTGAGGGTGAAAATGTCACATTTATGAAGGATAACAAGAAGTCGACTGACAGGTAAATGGAAATGGCACCTTAGGTTTTTAAGAACAAATAGCTTGAAACATTGTTAGGATCACCGAAACAGTTTAAAAACTTTGATTGTGATTTCTCTCCAACAGTAGTTTAAAATTACGTCGAGCCTCGAGGCCGTAAAAAAAAAAAAAAACATTTTCACAATATCAAGGTTTCTGTTACACCAAAAATCACATTTCTTTATGTAAAATCTTTCAGTACTCTGATTCCTCTTGAGACGGAATTCCGGATTATTAACTTCTGATTTGTTGGGTTTTTTCCCCCTTACCAGTGACTTCAAGGACAAAAAGTAGTGCAAATTGTGAAATACTTCCGGTAGATAGCATCCGTTTTGAATGTTGGTCCAATCTCTATCAATCTAATGAAGGCTGAATAAGAGTATTTCCCGGCGAAAACGCTGAATATGCAACTTCCTCAAGTGTTCTCAAACTTGATTGTAAAACACATTACATTATATTCAGAACTAAGGTGACGCTTCTGAGGGTGGAAATGTCACATTTATGAAGGATAACAAGAAGTCGACTGGCACGTAAAGAGAGATTGCACCTTAGGTTTTTAAGAACAAATAGCTTGAAATATTGTGAGGATCACCGAAACAATTTAAAAACTGATTTTGTTTTCTCTCCAACAGTTTTTTAAAATTAATTCGAGCCTCGAGGCCGTAAAAAAAAAAAAAAACGAACATTTTCACAATATCAAGGTTTCTGTTACACCAAAAATCACATTTCCCTTTGTAAAATCTTTCATTACTGTGGTTCCTCTTGAAACGAAATTCTGTATTATTAACTTATGATTTGTTAATTTTTTTCCCCCCTTAGCATTGACTTCAAGGACAAGAAGTAGTGCAAATAGTGAAATAGTTCCGGCAGATAGCACCCATTTTGGAGGTTGGTCCATTCTCTTTCAATCTAATGAAGGCTGAATAAGCGTTTTTCTCGGCGAAAACGCTGAAAATGCAACTTCCTAAAATATTCTCACAGTTGAATGTAAAACACATTATATTATATTCAGAACAAAGAAGACACTTGTGATGGTGGAAATGTCAAATTTTTCAATGATAACAAGAAGTCGACTGACACGTAAAGAGAGCTGGCACCTTAGGTTTTTTAAAACAAATAGCTTGAAACATTGTGAGGATCACCGAAACAATTTAAAAACTTCGATTTTTTTTTTTTTTCAAAAATTACGTCCAGCCTCGAGGCGGTAAAAAAAAAAATCAGAATATCAAGGTTTCTGTTTCACCAAAAATCACATTTCATTAGGTAAAATCTTTCAATACTGTGATTCCTATTAAGACGGAATTCTGGAATATTAACTTCTGTTTTGAAGATTTTTTATTTTCATCAGCCGTGACTTCAAGGACAAGAAGTAGTTCAAATTGTGAAATAGTTCCGGCCGATTGCATCCGTATTGGAGGTTGGTCCATTCTCATATAATCAATTGATGGCTAAATACCCGTATTTCTCGGCGAAAACGCAGAATATGCAACTTCCTCAAGAGCTCTAAAAGCTGATTGTAAAACACATTAAATTATATACGGAAATAAGAAGACACTTGTGAGGGTGAAAACGTCCCGTTTATGAAGGATAACAAGAAGTCGACTGACACGTAAAGAGAGATGGCACCTTAGGTTTTTAAGAACAAATAGCTTGAAACATTGTGAGGATGACCGAAACAATTTAAAAACTGATATTTTTTTCTCTCCAACAAAAGCATTTTGAAATTAGATTCGTCGAGCCTCGAGGAGGTAAAAAAAAAAAAAACGAACATGTTCACATTATCAAGGTTTCTGTTACACCCAAAATCACATTTCCTTCTGTAAAATATTTCAATACTGTGGTTCCTCTTGAGACGAAATTCTGGATTATTAACTTCTGATTTGTTTATTTATTTCCCCCCTTAGCAGTGATTTCAAGGACAAGAAGTAGTGCAAATTGTGAAATACTTCCGGCATATAGCATCCGTTTTGGAGGTTGGTCCATTCTCTTTCTATCTAATGAAGGCTGTATAAGCGTTTATCTTGGCGAAAACGCTAAAAATGCAACTTCCTAAAAACTTCTCAAAGTTGATTGTAAAACAAATTATATTATATTCAGAACTAAGAAGACACTTGTGAGGGTGGAAATGTCACATTTTTGAAGGATAACAAGAAGGCGACTGACACGTAAAGAGAGCTGGCTGAATAAGCGTATTTCCCGGCGAAAACGCTGAATATGCAACTTCCTCAAGTGTTCTCAAACGTGACTATAAAACACATTATATTATATTCAGAACTAAGGTGACGCTTGTGAGGGTGGAAATGTCACATTTATGAAGGATAACAAGAATTCGACTGACACGTAAAGAGAGATTGAACCTTAGGTTTTTAAGAACAAATACCTTCAAATATTGTGAGGATCACCGAAACGAATTAAAAACTGGTTTTGTTTTCTCTCCAACAGTAGTTTAAAATTACTTTGAGACTCGAGGCCGTAAAAAAAAAAAAAAATGAACATTTTCACATTATCAAGGTTTATGTTACACCAAAAATCACATTTCCTTTTGTAAAATCTTTCAGTACTGTTGTTCCTCTTGAAACAAAATTCTGGATTACTAGCTTATGATTTGTTAATTTTTTTCCCCCCTTAGCAGTGACTTCAAGGACAAGAAGTAGTGCAAATAGTGAAATAGTTCCTGTAGATAGCATCCGTTTTGGAGGTTGGTCCATTCTCTTTCAATCTAATGAAGGCTGAATAAGCGTTTTTCTCGGCGAAAACGCTGAAAATGCAGCTTCCTAAAAAATTCTCAAAGTTGAATGTAAAACACTTTATATTATATTAAGAACTAAGAAGACACTTGTGATGGTGGAAATGTCACATTTTTGAATGATAACAAGAAGTTGACTGACACGTAAAGAGAGCTGGCACCTTAGGATTTTTGAAACAAATAGCTTGAAACATTGTGAGGATCCCCGAAACAATTTAAAAACTTCGATTTTTTTCCCCTCCACAAGAAGCAGTTTAAACTTACGTCGAGTCTCGAGGCGAGAAAAAAAAAAATCATTTTTACAATATCAAGGTTTCTATTTCACCAAAAATCACATTTCATTAGGTAAAATCTTTCAATACTGTGATTCCTCTTGATACGGAATTCTGGATTTTTAACTTCTAATTTATCGATTTTTTTTTTTTCATCTTAGCAGTCACTTCAAGGACAAGAAGTACTGCAAATTGTGAAATAGATCCGGCTGATAGCATCAGTTTTGGACGTAGGTCCAGTCTCTTTTAATCTAATGATGGCTGAATTAGCGTATTTCTCGGCGAAAACGCTTAAAATGCAACTTCAAGTGTTCTCAAAGTTTATTTTAAAACACATTATATTATAATAAGAACTAAGAAAACACTTGTGAGGGAGAAAATGTCACATATATCAAGAATAAGAGGTCGAGTGACACGGTAGAAACATTGTGAGGATCACCGAAATAATTTAACAACCGATTTTTTTTTCTCCGGCACAAACATTTTAAAATTACGTCGAGCCTCGTGGCAGAAAAAAAAAAAACATTTTCACAATATCAAGGTTTCTGTTACACCAAAAACCACATTTCATTATGTAAAATCTTTCTATACTGTGATTCATCTTGAAACGGAATTCTGGATTATTAGCTTCTGATTTGTCGATTTTTTTTCCCCTTTACAGTGACTTCAGTGACAAGAACTAGTGCAAATTGTGAAACAGTTCCGTCTGATAGCATCCGTTTTGAAGGTTGGTCCATTCTCTTACAATCTAATGAAGGCTGAATAAGCGTATTTCTCGGCGAAAACGCAGAATATGCAACTTCCTCAAAAGTTCTCAAAGTTGATTGTAAAACACATTACATTATATTCAGAACTAAGAAGACACTTGTGAGGGTGGAAATGTCACATTTTTGAAGGATAACATGAAGTCGACTGGCACGTAAAGAGAGCTAGAACATTAGGTTTTTTAAAACAAATAGCTTGAAACATTGTGAGGATCACCGAAACAGTTTAAAAACTTCGATTTTTTTTTCTCCAAAAGAAGCAGTTTAAAATAACGTCGAGCCTTGAGGCGGTAAAAAAAAAAAAAATCATTTTCACAATATCAAGGTTTCTGTTTCACCAAAACTCACATTTCATTAGGTAAAATCTTTCAATACCGTGATTCCTATTAAGACGGAATTCTGGAATATTAACTTCTGTTTTGAAGATTTTTTTTTTTTTTCATCAGAAGTGACTTCAAGGACAAGAAGTAGTGCAAATTGTGAATTAGTTCCGGCTGATGGCATCCGTATTGGGCGATGGTCGATTCTCATATAATCAAGTGATTTCTAAATAACCGTATTTCTTGGCGAAAACGCTGAATATGCAACTTCCTCAACTGTTCTCTAAGTTGATTATAAAACATATTATATTATATTCGGAAATAAGAAGACACTTATGAGGGTGAAAATGTCACATTTATGAAGCATAACAAGAAGTTGACTGACTTGGAAAGAGAGATTGCACCTTAGGTTTTTAAGAACAAATAGCTTGAAAGATTTTGAGGATCACCGAGACAATTTAAAAACTGTTTTTGTTTTCTCTCCAACAGTAGTTTAAAATTACTTCGAGCCTCGAGGCCGTAAAAAAAAAAAATCATTTTCACAATATCAAAGTTTCTGTTACACCAAAAATCGCATTCCCTTTTGTAAAATCTTTCAATACTGTGGTTCCTCTTGAGACGAAATTCTGGATTATTAACTTATGATTTGTTAATTTCCCCCCCCCTTAGCACTGACTTCAAGGGCAAGAAGTAGTGCAAAAAGTAAAATAGTTTAGACAGATAGCATCCGTTTTGGAGGTTGGTCCATTCTCTTTCAATCTAATGAAGGCTGAATAAGCGTTTTTCTCGGCGAAAACGCTGAAAATGCAACTTCCTAAAAAATTCTCAAAGATGATTGTAAAACACATTATATTATATTCAGAACTAAGAAGACACTTGTGATGGTGAAAATGTCACATTTATGAA
>JAGKTI010030266.1:0-12439 GCA_018397915.1 Birgus latro
TATAAAGAAAATGGATGTACTGTGGAATAGTGTGCAGTGGTTATTCTTCCAGTTCCTGTAACGTATACTCAAAATAAATAAATATATATATAAATAAATAAAAATAAATAAAGGGTTCTCATGTAAAGGGTGCGGAACGTGTCCGAGCAAGCACGGTTATATATTTGTCTCTTTTCGGTTACATTTAGCTTTTTACTTAGTGCTACCACTGGAGGTCAAATTTCATCAGAGTCTGAATACCACACGCCATGTAAAAGCTGCGAAAAAATAAGTTTTGGTGTTGCTCTCGCCAATTTTTTCCCCCTCGCTTATACGAGTATTTGACACTTTTGGGCTAAAAGTCTAGTGCGACTGGAAGGCAATTTTCATGACAATTTCAAAATGGTGTGACTTGCCACGACTGATCCAAGATTTTTCTTTCCCCTTCCTTCTATTCCCCTTCCTCTTTCCCCTCTTTAACCTACATGCCTCGCCTAGTAGACCCACCTCCACCATTACTTTTATTCCTCTGCCTCAGTCATTGCCTCAGCTATGTTAACACCCTCGCCTATTTCTACACTGCCTCCTGTTACCCTGTCTCTCGCTCACTACGGGCCTTCTCGCCGGGTATGGAGGCTCCCTAGCACCTCTTCCTTGGGGACTTACTTTGGGATATGGTTCGTTAATATCCTTTTGTATGTTATTACTGCAGAGTATAGCAAAGTTTGGTGGATTTATGTAACACAGAATAGGAGAGTAAGGTGTAATAAGCTAAATGAATCACTTCGGAAAAGATGCTAGGGAGTCTCTTTAGCCGAGGAAAATACGGGCCTTGTACCCTCTCTGTAACCTCTTGACTGACAGGCTTCATTTAAGCTGAGGTAAATCCTCTACAGCAAAAGAAACCATAAAATATGAAGGACGACATTTTACTGAATGACTTAATTGAGATTTTTTTATATTTCTAACCTCTTACCTACAAGGAGTTCTTTCCGAGATGAATAACATTTACTTTCCCAAATACTCAGTCACAGTCACGGCGGTCTTCTCGTGGGGTTAGGAGGCTTATTAACACCTCTTCCTTACCGGTTTATTTCTGATTCTGCTCCGTTACTATATCCTTGTGTGTTATTCATGCAATCTACGTTTATATTAAAAAAGAAATAAGATGCAAAACAGAGAATGTTAGTAGGTAGTTTTAAAAATAAATCGTTTAGGAGGTGCTAGGGAGCCTCCTTAAGCTGCCATCACACTGGAACAAAAGTGGCTAACATGCGAGCCAGTTTTCCGGGTCACTAGCCAAACTGACTCACAGTGAGCGAGATTTCGCTTGCGAGGCGAAATGGATAACAATTTTGGCTCACAGCTTGTTGGTGGGACTGGAACTCAAATGAGCCTATATTAATTTTGTAATCGGTGGGAAAATATTCTGTTATTCATAAAAGGAAACTTTAGCTAAATTTGTTAAGTAAAAACAATTTAATTCTTGTGGCTTTTATTCATTTTTATTTTTTTTTCTTGTAACCTGAAATAAATATTCGGACACTCGGGTGACCAGCTATGGAGGCCGTCTGCTTTGTCTCCAAACAACAAGTAGAAATCAGATTTCGATAAGGATCCTGCAGCAAGGGAAACTCTAGCAGACTGCATTGTGGCTCTGGAGTTGCTAAAGTACGTGAAGCAGTTACAGAAACTGAGGAAAAGGGAGTGGATACTCCGTGGTGGTTTGTTTACAAATGCCCACGAGGCGGCAAGGCAGACGACACTGTTAGCCGTTTCGGTTCGCAAGAACACACGAGTGTGACGGACACTGGACTCTGCTAGCCGTTTTGCCTCACAAAAGCTGCTCGCATGTTAGCCACTTTTGGTCTAGTGTGACGGCGCCTTTACCCGACGACAATACCGGCCACAGGGTCCAACGTCCATCCCGTGCCCAACCCGTAACCCGGTATCGATAGCACGTTAACCAGACAAAGGGAACCAGGCTTGTGTGTTTATGTAAATATGTATTTTTTAAATAAGGTCTTCGAGTCGGGTATATTTAAGCAACGTCAAGCTGTCTTCAGTAAAACAAGTGGTGGCTGGGATTAAGCAATTACAAGATTCAGGAGTAGTAAACATCCAACCAGGCGGCATGAGACTCTTAAGCCACGAGTTCAATAAACAGTCTTTGAATAAAACTGTATTTTAACTGTGAACATCAGGAGTGTGTAAATATATTCCTATGATGCCGTCATACCAAAGACACTCATTGAATGGGTTTTAATCAATACGAGTTCATGCGTAAGCAGAAATAACATCCAAACTATCAATTACATTTAACCAATAAACTTACTCATAATCAACACCAACAAATTAGCATTCATTACTGAAGGAACAGAGTTTGTCCTAATATACGATCAACTTAGAGCAGAACCCGGCTGTCTGAGATGGGAGCTGAATGTTTTATCTACTAACTACCGCCACCCCTCAGGAAAACACTAACTCAGCAATATGTTATAAACGATGCAGACATTGATATTGTCTTGATTTAATGACTCAAGCTCCAGGACATCTTTTTTAAAATTCATTTTTATTCTTTTTGGTAGGTGGGGCGCTCACTATCCACTCACTCGATTCAGTGCTGCTCTCGGATGACTACCCTTTCCTCTCCTCCATCTTTCTTTCCTTCCTTCCTCTTCTGTCTTCCTTTCCTTCATGCTGTCCTCTTCCTTCTGTCTACGGGTGACTCTACACTGAGTGACAAGCCAAATGGTTTCCTGTACACCAGGAAATCATTTACAACGCTGGGTGGTAACCATAGAACCAAATTATGGCACCTGGTGGTTTAGGGGGTAATTAAGGCGCTCCAATCGGATTGAGCCGGTGAAGGTTTATATCCAATGGGTGGTTGGGATTTATTGCTCACATAATGCCACTCAGGGATGAGTGAGGCTGGTCACTCTCATTTTAAATGTCAGGACCAACTTGCCTAGCCCCGGGCTCTTACGCTCCTCTGTGGGGCGACATAGGACTGGATGATGGATGGATGAACATTTTTATTCTTTGGAAAGTCTTTTCGTGGTAAGTGGGTCGGTCCCTTCAGCACAATGACGCTTTTTTAATGATGTCTTTTTAACTCCTTAAACTGAGAGAGTTAATGATTATGACGAAAGGAAAAATTACATATTTCGTCACGGCGAGAGGCCTCCCCTCAGGTGATGAAAAAAAAAAAAGTGGGAAAAAGGAAGTAAGTATAGTAATGGAAGTAAGAGGATCGGTGACGGGGGGGCCCGTCAAGTGGAAGATTGGAGTCTGTGGCAGAGGGCAGGGAGGGGGAGATAGAAGGGAGGGAGGGAGCGACAGAGTGGGAGATGTGTAAAACAGAGGTAGGAGGAGGGACTGAAAATGAGAGAAAGAAGAGAGGGAGACATAGGTCGCGGGAGAGAAACAGAAGGAAAGTAGGATGACACGAGAAGATAATGATGCAGCAAAGACAAGGAAAAACTACGATTGCCTGAAAAAAAAATATGTTTTATATTATAAGTGATACCGATGTTTATATGGGATGGAAAAAACTATAAGAAAAAAGTGCTTGAACGAGGACTTTAGAACATGAAAATCCTAAATTTTATCCTTGTAATTAAACCT
The DNA here is from genome assembly GCA_018397915.1 of Birgus latro. NCBI lineage: Eukaryota > Metazoa > Arthropoda > Malacostraca > Decapoda > Coenobitidae > Birgus > Birgus latro. The sequence goes on from JAGKTI010030266.1 coordinate 3,610, forward strand.
ACCTGAAGGGACTGAATCACTAGACAAAGAAGAAAACAGCTTCAAGTTACATATAGTAATATAGGGAGCTAAAAAAAATACGAACACACACACAAACATCACACACACACACACACACACACACACACACACCCACACACACACACACACAGGTACCGAGTAAATGTCTGTTCACCTTACCCGTCTGTATCTGTCTCTACAACCAACACTGTACAAACAAGCCACAAGTCCAAACCTAACCACAGTACAGNTTTATCCTTGTAATTAAACCTACCTGAAGGGACTGAATCACTAGACAAAGAAGAAAACAGCTTCAAGTTACATATAGTAATATAGGGAGCTAAAAAAAATACGAACACACACACAAACATCACACACACACACACATACACACACACACACACACACACACACACAGGTACCGAGTAAATGTCTGTTCACCTTACCCGTCTGTATCTGTCTCTACAACCAACACTGTACAAACAAGCCACAAGTCCAAACCTAACCACAGTACAGCATCTGATTTAATTAATGTTACTGTCTCCTTTATAACACAAAAAGGAGGGGAGGGGAGGTGCGAGAGAAGAGTAATGGTCCCTTTATACAGCACATGGAATAAATGCAAGAGACAGAGAACTGCATGAAGGCATGAAATCTATATTATGCAGGGATGGTGTGGAGTAAGGTAATAGGCCTCAAATTAAACAGCTGTATGAAGAAACTGGGAGATATATTCCTCCTGTAGTGGCCCAACAAATGGTGATGATGATGATGATGATTTGTCGTTGATGAACAAAATGATGCACTGGTAGAAGAAGGTGAAGTGCCTTGATAGCCTCGTATGAAGGAGGAAATTTTGTAGGTAACCAATGTAAGACTGTGAATGAGACCTTTGGTATAAAGGATAGAAAACAATCCACTTTTAAGTTAACAAAAGGGAATGGCCAGGGATGCTGGAAGCTGTACCGGTACGAGTGGAGTAAGAGGGAAAAGTGGGCGTATTGAACTTTTACGAATGACCCTTAAAAAAAAGGGCGGTATTGCCACTTTATGGATTTGGTTTGCCAGGTAAAAAAAAAAAATCCTTGTCGTCATAATAATTCTCAACCTAATATGACTTATGCCTCTGGGGATCATTTACGGGGGTCCTAGTAAGACTTTAACTGTCCTGGTGACTCTAGACTCTAGACTCTAGGAGGGACTGTAGAGTTCATCTTGATCACAGTCACTCACTGACAAAGGTGTTTCTGTGCCAACTCTTGTAAGAGTCCGGGAATTATTGGCGGGGAAAAATGATGGCTGAAGGCTGCTTGTAAAATATGACGAAAAAAACTGACGACTGAAGACTGATACAAAACTGAATGTCGGAAGGTGATAAAACTAGTGGTTGTATACTGACGGAAATAATAATAGTCCATGATGCACGAAATCATTTATTACTGAAGACTGTTCGTTCCTGAACCATAGGTAATGGGTGATTTCTGAGGCCATTTGTAGAAAAATAAATCTGTAAGGTAATATCCTGAGGCTTTTGATACGACGTACCGGTGCACAGAACGCCATACAAATTAAAACACGTCCATGTGTTTATCTCTGGTACTTGTGTGGAAGTATAAACAACTTGGCTTCCGTGTAAATGGAGGGGGAGCTGTGTGTAAGTGGAAGCAGTGCTGTGGCTACGTACAGATGAGTCAGTGAGGGGGTAAGACGGTGAGTGTAAGTACGTGGGAGTGGCTTCAGTAAGAAGTCGTATGACCTGATGTAACCAGATGACTCAATAAGTAGCACCTCACTGTAAACTTTCACCAAATGCTAATAATAAAGGAAGTATGATGTGGTAAAAGGATGTTACTGGCTGGTGGGAGGGAAGACATACCATAGAATAAGGCTGCATTTTCGTTAGATACAAAGCCAGACAAAACGACCAGTAAATAGGGAAACTTAGACTGACTCTGCTGGAGATACAGACTCAAAAACCGACAGTTGATATTGATAAGACTGAGAAATATATTTTAACAGAAAGAATAATATTGGTACATAATATAAATTACATACAGTTTAACTGTTCTTCTGAAAACCACTTCCGTCACAGCTAAAGCTATGTATTTCACAGCCAAAGGCCTACATACGCTAAACTTATAGCTAACATAATACTCTAACCTGAACTGGCCCAGACTTTTGTCCTATTGCAGCTTATCTGACGTAGTTCAGAGGCAGACGACAATGCTACGACTCTACGTCTTATCTATAAAAATCTTTGTCGTGACTAGCATCATAACCCAGTGCTGATGCCTCGTTACAACTCAACGTTCAAGATAGGAAGACGGCAATTTTAGAGCAAGTTAAGGGTAAAGAGCGTATAGTAACGAATGTCCAGCTCTTTCCTTGCCATCCATTCAGCACTTCACTTCTCTCACCTGAAGGACGGCAACAGCACTGGTTCTTTAGGAGTTCTGATAAATAAAAAAATCCCCTAAAGCGACAAAGGGAGTGAAAGTGTTAAGGGCAAACGAACAAGCCTGCCAAGTGCCAAGATAATTGGGTACTGAATAAACCGGATCCAGGTGTTGAGAGAAAAACGAGGAAATAAACCAAACTGCGTGTAAACAAGTTGGCTGGACTGGAAGGGTAATGCATAAATATTCACTGCCACAATATCCCCACACGAGAGTCGCCGTAAATCATCATGTATACATCTTAGCAACTTCCTCTTCCTTGTATCTTACGTATTACTGGCTAGACTCACTTTTATTCCTCACTCTCCTGTCTCCGTTTTTTTTTTTTTTTTTAAAGTTTCCTCCTCTCATAGACATTTTTCCTCCTCCTCCTCCTTGTGAGCATTCTATTACTCTCCACAGTTTTTGCTGCACCCAAAGAAGCGGCCAAATGCAGTGTTTGTCCATAACTGTGTTACTCACTCACTCATCATGTTACAATACGTTCTTCAAGGATGGGGTTGAGGCCTAATGGGGGGGGGGGGTGTTCGGAAAGCCAAATTTGCAGTGACAGACCCTTATCAGGGCCAAGAGTTTGGAAAGGTGAGCTCCTCACTTTCTCCCAGAGGGGGTGGCCCCCTGGGGGTCCCGGCCAAAGCCGTTATGCATGGTCACTCACTGCTTCTTACCTAAGAACACGAAATTTTGCACAATGGTAGAACGTTACCAGAACCAGGTTTTAAGCGGGGTGGGACTCCCCCGCTCTCGTGAGGGAAGGCGGTCCCCGCGGATGTCACTGAAGTATTAATTTCCTACTAACACGAAATTCTGGAAAGTGGTAGACATACCTCCGGACAAGGTTTTACCCGGGTGAAACCCTTGGAAGTTGCTCCTCATTCGTTAATAATTATGTCTTTTTCTTATAATACTGCAGGGGTGAACGAGGCAATCAAAGGTGTTCTTTGTCTTGTTCCTTTCCCTCCTTCTCAGCTTCCTATTATATTCGCATTTTCTCTTTCTCTCTCCTTTTCTTTTCTGCCACAATGTCTCCCCCTTCCTCTTCTGTCACATTCTCTCTCCCTCCTCTTCCCTCCCACAACCCCTACCGTGCTTCTCGCCTCCTCAGGTCTATATTCACATGCCCACATAGGCTATCAGAACCACTCACCAACCCCCCCCCCCCCTTTTGCCCCCCCCCCCCCCCCCGACACGCACTACTACGGTACTGTTTCCCATCCATAAATACTCTGAAATTAAGTATAAAACACCTCCAGCTATTTGTAACCACTTGAAATAACTCCGACAGCCACTTAACTCCACTAAAATCCTCAGGTATTCTTACATCATATTGGCAACCTGTCACAAACATACATACGGTAACTACCGTATTACTTCTACCAACAACCCACAGCCACCCACCTCCACCCACAATTCTCATGAAACACCCACACTCACCCACAGCAACCCAGCTCCACCTACGACCATCAAAATTCACGCAGCATCTACCCAAACGTTGTCTGTACCCATCAACATTCCATCCATTCATTCACTCTTCTCATTCTGTCACACCCACCCGCCCCACTCCACCCATGATTCTGTCCCTACCATCACCATTACTCCTTTAGCACTCTCCTCGTTCTATCACCCTCCCCTCCCCACTCTCACCCCATCAACCCCTAGTCTCCCCGAAACACCCTTCCAGCACCTCTCACCAGGTTCCCTCATTCTCTCCTCCCCACCTTCACCCCTCCAAGCACTCCCCCAGCACCCTGACATATTCTATCATTCCCCCCTCCCCATCATGACCCTCCCAACACCAACCCTGACCCCCCCCCCCCCCCCCCTTAATCTGCCCCCCCCCCCCCAAACAGTAACCCCCCCCCCCAACCCAGGACTCATTTCCAGCACCTCTCCTGCTTTTTTTTTTTTTTTCATGCTCCTCTACCCCCACCCCCTCACTATCTCTCCTCCCCTACCCATGACACACCTCCATCGCCCCTCCTGACCTGTTCACGCCCCTTCCACCTCATCTATACAAGTCAGTCTCGCAACCACTTTATACCTGTAAAGTCTGCCCCAAGTGCCATATCCTCGATGATTTGAGATGTTCCCCATACCCCTCGCCAGCCGACTTTAGAGCCGCACCCTAACAGTCACCATCCAAGACTCATGGCAAGTCTGGGTGAAATTAAGGAGTACTTATCAGCATACTAGGTGACACAGACCACTATACATTTTATAAGTAGGAAGAAAATGTAACAAAATAAAACTGACTTAGAAGGTCTGAATCTATGGACAGTTGGCTGGCTCGTAGGACCGAATCTGTTCTTACCTAATATGTTCCTCATACTCGTAGGGTAGCTTATGTTTCATTCTCATGTATGTTTTTATGGAATGTTGATATTTAAAAAGCAAACACGTAAAATAATGGCTGCCAAAAATATGAGACTGGTACAGATACTGGATGCGGTGATGTGGCAGACCGGTGTGGCGAGCAGCGAACCAGAACACACACAATTATGAGGCTAGACCCGCTGCTTGACCGTACATGGACACAGCCTGCCTCTTACCCCGGGCTGGACTGGTCCTTGGGAAGGGGGAAAGGGGGAAGGGGTTGGTAGGAAGAGTGATAGGAAAGTCGGAAAGAGAAGAAAGTTCGGTAGGGAGGTGAGGGAGAGACTAATAAGAGAAACTTTGTAAGGTGATAAGGTTAAGTGGGGGTATCCACCATCCACTCACTCAATATAACACTACCTTCAGGTGACTACAGACAAAGAGACAAGTTAAATGGTTTACTGTAACACAAGAAACCATTTACTACGATGGATGGTAACCATATAACCAATAAGTGGATGCCTGGTGGTGTACCGGGTTAAGCTATCGTACTCAGATCCCAAGCTCACCAATTTAAGGAAAGGTTTGGGCTTACTGCTCACATAATTCTTCTCTGCGGGGGAAGGCTGGTCACTCTCGGCTTAACTGTATAGACTTAGTAACCTAGATCCGATTCCTTATGCTCCTGAAGAGGCAATATAAGTTTGGATGATGGATGGATTAATGGACAGGGTAGGAGGGAGCCTGGATGGATGGGTAGCAAAGAAGGACAGGTGTGGAGTACATGCGAAGAGAGAGGTAGAAAGCATGTCTGAAGCAGGAAAGAAAGGAGTGAGGGAGGGATGAGAGGAGGGGCGTTAGTAGCCAGTAAGAAACAGAAGGAAGATAAGAGACTGACGGGGAGGTGGTAGCTGGCAGTGGCAATCTGTAATGGTGGGGTATGGTTGTTGACATGATGACAGAGGAAGGGGAGAAAATTCTGTGTGTGTGTGTGTGTGTGTGTGTGTGTGTGTGTGTGTGTGTGTGTGTGTGTGTGAGAGAGAGAGAGAGAGAGAGAGTGTGTGTGTGTGTGTGTGTGTGTGTGTGTGTGTGTGTGTGTGTGTGTGTGTGTGTCGTTCCCGTCACAATCGCACACTTCCCCTCCCACCAACAGCTTCCCTCACCGTCAGCCACCTGTGAAATAAGCAACAGGTGTGACTCAAGTTCCGGCTGGTGACAAATGAACTATTAAGAAAACAAAGTCCCGGAACTTTCACGGCCACACACACAATTGCATACTGCCTTATACGCAACTCAGATACACAGGAGACTTATTTATGGGGCTTCAAGTGGAGAGTTTCATAGCCTGCGCGTGCCTCTCCTGACCAAAGAATAATTAGCTACTGTTTGGGGACTGAGGAAGAGAAAATGGAGCTAGGAGAAAAGGGAACAGGAGGAGAGAGAGATATATTAGGGAGGTAGGAAGACAGGGAGTAGGGGGGAGGAGAAAGGGGGGAGAGAATATGGTAGGGAAGAGGGCGGAAGAAAGCACCACGTCAGGAAGAAGGGGGTTGATTATTTGAAAGGAGGGTGGTAGAACATGGAAGAAGAGAGGAAAGTAGGTCAGGGGTAAGGAAACTGAGGAAGAATAAAGGTGGAGATGCGAGGAACTGAGAGAGAGAGAGAGAGAGAGAGAGAGAGAGATTCCGTTATGAAGTTATGTACTGGAGTAACCTAACTGTGCCAAAGATCTTGAGTAAATGTGTAAGGAAAAGAGGAAGCAAAAGACGAACGCTCTCTCATCGACTTGTTCCTTGAGCATATTATCTACTCTCATTAAGGAAGAACAACACTAACGGTTTGTGTGATAATAAACTGTAATATGGGAATCTATACTGGAAAGAACAGAAAATACTGTATAAATAATAAGGAGTTACAATAGAAAATAAAGTGAGCTATGAGGAAGGAAGATGTGAAAGGGAAGGGGTAGAGGAGTTATATAAATCAGTGTGAAGTATTTGAGGGCGTGGTGGTTGTGTGGTGAGGATGATGGCAGGGTTAGGGATATCTGTGGTCGTGGTGGAGGTGATTAAGTCGGGCGGATTGTGGTAGCGGAAGTTACAGTGTATGGTGTGACTGTGGTGAATGTGGTTTGGCCAGGTGGCTGCGGTGGTGGAAGTTTCAGTGTGTGGTGTCGCTGAGATGGGGGTGGTTAAGTTAGGTGACTGTGGTGGTGGAAGTTACAGTGTGTGGTGTGACTGTGGAGGAGGCGGTAAAGCTGGGCGGCGGAGGTGGTGGAAGTTCAGTGTGTGTGGTTGTGGTGGAGGTGGTTAAGTTAGGTGAATGTGGAAGTGGAAGTTTCAATGTGCGGTGCGGTTGTGGTGGAGGTGGAGTGATTCTGAATGTGTGGTTTTGGTAAATATGGTAAAGGTCTGTGATGTGGACTAAATGAATGAATGTTTGGTAACTGAGATTTGCTATTGCTACGGCATTGGTTTAACTGCAGTCCAGTGTCTCATCCCAATCCATCAGAACTCTTCCAAACCCAAGTGTAATCATTCACCACATCCCCATCCACCTACCAGCAAAAACAGCGTGGGTCAACAGTCAGATACACTTGGAAATATCATGACACCTACAAACCATGCCCTGGTTCTTGTCTCACACTGTATATACACTTCAACAACCTTATAACTCATGTCGGCAACTCTCTTCCTTTACAGAACAGAACAGTCTTTCCATGTTTTCCTCTCGTACTAATGTTATCATGGCAGATTTTAGGTACTGCATGGTTATCCTCACTTTTCCTGACGTATTCTTCTTCAGACAGAATAGATACCACTGTTATAAACTAGAGCGTCATATGAATCAAATGGTTTGCTTGTGTTAGCGCTTTTTTTGTCCCATCCACTTCATTGGCAAGCATTTATCCGATACATTAACAAAACATGCCTCATAGTAGATCTGATAATACAGTAATTGACCCTGTATGCAAATTTACTTAGAAATAATACCGAATATACTGAATTCATTTAAATATATTTAGATCGTATGAATATGCATGTAAAACTATTAAATGCCAAGGCTTTATTCAGTGAGGCAGGAACACCCACTTCGCCTCATTGCACAACAGGAGTAATTCAACAGTAACTCTCCGTGTAAACCCCTCCCCCTCCAACACACACATACAAAGCAACAGGACACGATCAAGGCACTGGACAATAACAAGGCAACGCAACACAACGTAACATCACACACACACACACACACACACACACACACACACACACACACACATTACCGTGTCCCTCGTGTGACTTTCTCTTACCCTCAATTACACGGCCGAGATTATTCGACCAGATAACTGAAGAGTCACATTATGAACCATGTATCTTCAACATAGACAAAATACCCAGGTAACTTGTATTTCCCTATATTTACTTTTCTAATTCTTTTCCTGTCTGCTGCTGTGCCGGGACAGTAACGTGCAGCTCACTAATTTGTTTCGCCCAACTTTCCCGGCTGTTTCAGAGTGGCGCTGTGCCCTACGGTGTGTGGAAGTGACAAATACCAAGATATATACACTGCGACACAAAACCACTGAGCACAGGCGGGTCGGAGTACAAGCTTTTTGTTATCAGGTGCTGGAGAGGGACGAACCCCCTGCTCTAGAAAAATAGGGTAACCTGTGGGATCATTTATGAAAGTCGTAACCGCCCTGAGCCATAGTAACTATAGTCCTTCCAATATATGGTGAGCGTTTGGGCGTTGGCTTTTCTGGGGACACTGACAAATCTCGCCCAACACACATCACTCTGTCTTATAATTATGTCATTTATTTATTGCTTCTGAATTAATCTGTATATATTTACTACTTTAATAAGGCTATATAGTGTTATGAATGTACAGTATCTTTCTTTTTATAAAGCAATTATTTTGTATAAATACAACAATACTTGGCAACGTTGCTGTCCGACGTTGCTTTTCTCCGAGCTTGGGGATGACCGATCTAATTCAAAGATCAGGTTGCCTCCACCCAAGATGGAAGCTACCCCTGCTACACCTGCTACTCATTCTCGTGT
>JAGKTI010030267.1:0-12438 GCA_018397915.1 Birgus latro
ATAACTCATTTCCACTGCTCTCACTCTTGACTTCTGTCCTTCCAACAGGGTCCAAGCTTCACTTCCATATGTCAGAGTTGGTATCACAATACTGTCATGTAACAACTTTTTCACTTCCATGCTCACCTCCCTGTTTCTTATCACTGCTTTCAACGAACCAGCAACCTTCCTTCCCTGCTGTACCCTTTCGAGCACTTCACCCTCCAGACTACCATCCTTACTCATCACACTGCCCAAGTACTTAAATTCACTCACATTCTCCATATCCTTCCCATCCAATCTCACTGTACACTCACTGGCTTCACTTCTCTCGAAGACCATCACTTTACTCTTCCCCACATTCACCTTTAGATTCCGTTTCTTACACACTCTCCCAAACTCATCTACCAAGCCTTGCAGCTCCCCTTCGTCTTCACTCAACAACACAGTATCATCTGCAAACAACAGTACAGGGAGTTTCCACACACTGCCCTCTCTCACTAGGGCCACTCCAACATCCACTGCCCGACCTTGTATCTCTTTTATAACCCCATCCATATACAGATTGAACAACCATGGAGACATGACACATCCTTGTTTCAATCCAACCTTCAAATGGAAAGATTCACTCAGTTTGCCATCCACACGCACTGCAGCCTTAGCACCCTCATACATACTCTTCACTGCCTTCAACAACTTCCCATCCACTCCATATATTCTTAATACCTTCCATAAACCTTGTCTATCCACCCTGTCATATGCTTTCTCCAGATCCATGAAGGCTGTATACAACTTCTTGCCCTTCTCTAGAAACTTTTCCACTAAGGATCTAAGAATGAATATCTGGTCTACACAACCTCTTCCCTTCCTAAAACCTCCTTGTTCTTCCATAATTATCAGCTTACTTCTTGTTCTTCTAACAAGTCATGGAAAGACAGCAGCTGTAGTAATCATTGGTAAAGTTAACATAAATTGATGGATCTGGTGCATCATGGCAGTCATTTGCATTGCTAAAGGGCAGTTATAGGGTACCATATTGTGATCCTGGGTTGCCAAGTACCTCAACCATTATGAGGACTTTGTCAGATGAAATTGGAACCTGACAGCCCAGGATCTTAGTATAGTGCCCTGTGACTGCTCTTTAGTGATGCAAAAAGTGACTGCCATGATGCATCAGATCCATCAATTAATCTCTCTCTTATTCACTCATATCACATTGAGAAAAACTCAGTCTGGAAGAGAAAAAAAAGTGGTTACTCAACATAAGATTTGACAAGTGAGATGTCAGAAGGCTACATTATTATTTTGTTAAGATTGCATCACTGGGTGGGTTCTTATCTCATCTGGGCATGGGGGGGGAGGGTACCACTCAGTGTAGTAAATGGTTTCCTGGGTTACAAGCAACCATTTGGCATGTCACTCAGTGCAGTCATCTGAAGGTAGCTCTACACTGAGTATGTGGATGGTGGAAACCCCCCACACTAATGCCTTCACTACCGAAAAAAAATGTTCTCACGTGGGTAGGTATATTTAAAGGCCCTACACCATTCCAGCCACATTGCTGTCCACCACACATAGGCCAGATGTGTAACACCACCATTCATGGAAAAATCAGTCAGTTTGACTTCTTCGGCATGCTTAGGTTTGCCACGTCGGGGTTTATTGTGACTTCAAGCAATGTGACTCGATGATACATCACGATCACGTAATAAAACATCATAGGCCTCGACCAAAGGGTTGCTTCTCCTCTGTGATGTACAGTAATATCTCATCCACCAATCTTTATTTTTTGTATAATTTCTCCAAATGATGTTGGTAGCATATCAACTGCCAAGAGCCCTACCCAGCCAGGTGGCCTGTTAGGCAAGTTGAGGGAGAGTTTATGTGGTTTAACCATGGGGACTTTTGATTCTCCCCTCTGATACTGACGAGGTAATAGTGCACGAGAAAATTACATGTTTTTTTTCCTTACATTGCCCGTCATTATGTTAATAAAGAAAAATTAGGTAACAGAGTCTGAAGAATATTTAGTGATTATTATGAGACCACTACCCACCCTTCTGTCAGTGAGAGATCGAATCTCTCTATTGCCAGCCACCTCAATCCTGTAAGGGGTGGCTACAAACAAATCGCCTCCGTATCGCCCTGTTCCTCGCCATTTCACTGCCTTCTCCCCAGTGCACACCCCCCTCTATCATATACCTCTCCACTCCATCTCATCCTTGACCTCCCCCTCCCTTTCCCCCCGTTCACCTCACCCACACACACTTTCCTCATCAGTCTCTCACAATCCATCCTCTCCACATGGCCTAATCACCTCAGTGTATTTCTCCTAACTCGTTCTGTCACATCCACACCACAGTGCACCTTCACCTCCTCATTTGTCAGCTGTCTCTCCATGTAACTCCACATGCTCCTCCCAGATAACTCACTTCCACTGCTCTCACTCTTGACTTGTGTCCTTCCAACAAGGTCCAAGCTTCACTTCCATATGTTAGAGTTGGTATCACAATACTATCATGCAGTGACTTTTTAAATTTACTTCTATGCTCACTTCCTTATTTCTTATCACTGCTTTCAAAGAACCAGCAACCTTTCTTCCTTGTTGCACCCTTTCAAGCACTTCATCCTCCAGACTTCCATCTTTACTCATCACACTGCCTAAGCACTTAACAATACGGTGGGGAGCAGAGTGGCTCGGTGGTAGAGTACTGGACTCGAGATCACAAGGTGGAGAGTTTGCACCCCGCACAGGTAGCTGCCCTTTGCTGGGAGGGGTAGTGCTTTCCTGTAACCCTAGCAGGGCTATATGATCTATTTAGGTCTAGCTCAGGGGAGTAATCCCCTATCCCCTTAACAATATGGTATCATCTGCAAACAACAGCACAGAAAGTTTCCACATGCTGCCCTCTCTCATTAGGGCTGCTCCAACATCCACTGCCCTACCTTGTACCTCTTTTACAACCTCATCCATATACAGATTGAACATCCATGGGGACATGACACATCCCTATTTCAATCCAACATTCAGATAGAAGAATTCACTCAATTCACAATCCACACACACTATAGCCTTAGCACCCTTGTACATACTCTTCACGGCATTCAGCAACTTCCCATTTACTCCATATGTCCTTAATACTTTTGCACATTCCTTGTCTATCCACCCTGTCATATGCTTTCTCCAAATCAGTTAAGGCTGCATGCAATTTCTTTCCCTTCTCTAGAAACTTTTCCACTAAAGACCTAAGAATGAATATCTGACCTACACCTCTTCCCTTCCTAAAGCCTCCCTGTTCTTCTCCAGCTAATTCCTCTGTTATTTCCAGAACTCTGTCAATAAGTACCCTACCATATACTTTTCCTATTCCTTTGTACAGGGGAATAATTATACCTGACTTCCAATCCTTTGGGACTCTTACCTTCCTCCCAAGCCAATCTGCACATTTTCCATATCCATTCTACTACTACCTTTCCCCCATGCTTCAGCATTTCACCATACACTCCCCAGTTTGACTTTCTTCACTGCTTTCACTACTTCCATCCTACTGATCTCTTCCTCCCTTCTCACCTACCTCCTCCCAGCCACTTACAACTCACTTTTTCTCCCTTCTCTACTATCAATCTGCCATTTTTATCTTTCACTCCCCTACTAACTTCACTATCACCCTGTCTAACTCTCTTTACCTCCTTCCAAAACATTTTCTTACTTTCTCTCCACTTTACACTCAAATTCCTTCCAAATTCCTCATCCATTCTCTTCTTACTCTCTCTTACTAATCTTTTCACCTCTCTTCCTCTCTACACATAACTTTCTCACCTGTCTCTCAACTTCCTCCATGCCTCTACTTCCCATCCACTTACTATATGCTTTCTTCTTTTGCACCACAGCTTGTCTCACCTCTTCATTCCACCATGCTGTTCTCTGCACCCTCTTTTGTCTTCACTTTGCCCCACAATCCACCTCACATGCTGCACAGATTTCTGTGAATATCTTGCACACACCTTCCACCTCCCCCATCTGCTCCCAATCATATTTACCCATTCAGCATGGTCAGTAGCAAAGGAGTTAAAGGATTATTTCCCCTGCACAAATCCTAGATTACAGATGAGGACTGACTATGTCTGGGTGACTTGCTCATTTTTTTCCCATAAAGTGTACTTGTACAGGTGCCTGCAGAAATTCCACAGCTCCTGATCTTCAATAACACATTGCATTACTATTAGTCTGGGAAATGTTGCTTGCAGCCTGTCTAATCTATTTGGCTGCAGCAACAGTTACAATTGACTCTTCATTTTAATGATCCAAACTGAGCTTCTAAAGCTCACGAGGAGGAATGAAACTTCTGCAGGCAACTGTACATGTTTACATTTACTCTTTATATATTGATAACTCAGCATACCTTTTTCTCCTTATGAAGTAGAAGGCTTCACTTAATTACCCATTTAAGATTATCACTGAACATGAAAAATGGTCAGAACAGCATGGACATCTGAAGAAAATGCAGCTGGTTCACTCATGCACAAGCTTGCAATGCCATCCCTATAACAGAATGAATGACATTAGTCCAGGCTCACACATACACACACACAACATTCGACAATCAACCGAAATCGTAAAGTGTGTATGTTTCGTGTGTGTGCTGTGTTGTGGAAAGTGTTTATGGCAATACTAGTAGAGGTATGAGAGAAAAAAGATGACTTGTCAAGAGGCCAGTAACTGGAACAACTTTAAAGCTTTTTCCCAATACAGGTTTTGATAACCACAACAATTTTTAGAATAAGGTCATCTGTATTAACCAAAGACTGAGTGTAGACCACACTGTCTTTATTTTTAAAAATTTTGAGCAAGAAGCTTCCCAAGTGGGAGAACAGGTTTTGACACCAAATATGCAAAGAACAGTCTATACTGAAGAGCTAATACTGTGCACTTATTAATGTCACTTGATGAGACATTAATTACTACTGACACAGTAGCTTTTCTATTCTATTCAGTATCTATCCTTTATACAGAACACAACAAAATCAGTCAGTACAATCAAGCAGCTGCCGTTTGAGTTGATGACTAGGTTTATCACAGATATTGTTGTTTGCAAAAGTATAAAAGGTAAAATAGTTATAAGGAGGGACTGATTCAAGTGCAATACCTAAATATTGAAAGTAGGGCTTGGAACTCCTACCATAGTCAGCTGAATTTCTTCATTCCTGTGATGTGTTGAACAGATTTATTCTTGCTACCTACAGATTATTTTTGTTCAGCTATGGCAGTCCTTCAGCAGGGGAGGGGTAGAACTATTAAGGCTATAGCAAAGACCTCCTGTTTGAAAAGTCCCTCCAGAGTTGAATAAATTGGTCTGGGGATGGCAAGAAAAATGGGAATACTTCACTGGACTGAAGGAGTTAAACTCTATTAAAAAAATTAAAAAATAAGTTCTGTAGGTCTCAAGAAACATTACAATATTTTCTGAGTTACCCTGGATAAGTACAATGGTATATAAAATTTCCTGAAGTACTGGCTCAACAATAATGTGGCACTCATTACGTCAACAAACCTACCAGTACTATACCCATTACCTGTATTACTGTAAACAAAATATTCATAAGAATACTTGAAACTGTACCCTACATGAAATTATGAAAAAATCAAGTTACATCAAATGAGATTCAGTTAAAGCTTAGTTGGTATTACAACAGAAATCTTAAATTCAAAATGAGTATTCAAGACACTACAGTTACCTTAAGACTAACTAGAGCACATCTCGATACACTCTCACCAGAAAGTATCCACACACTGTAAGCACCATGCATTTTTAAATATATGACCAAGCACTGTGACAACAGTTCTCTTCGTGTGCATCCCTTATCACTAATGGTTACTGCACCATGCACCAATGTAATGACTTCAAAGTGTATCACTCCACAATCAGGAATAACAAGTTATGTTCTGCTCATTTTCACACCCATTGTACCCATGTGTTCATGTAGTTTTTGGTGTGGGTGTTCATGCTATATTAAGGAACACAATACAACACATTAAAACAACCACTTTGGTCACTCCTTGACAGTACACACAGTCTGTGGTACAGAACACTGTACAAGATACTTTATCACACAATAATAATATTAACTCTTCACCCTATTGGGGCTACCCTTTGCTGAATAAAATTTTTTGCCAGGTGGCAACCAGAATTAAAACCTCCAAGAATCCATCATCATTGTCACCGTCATCATTATCATTATCATCATCAGCTGTAGCAGCAGCAGCCCTACCTTCAATCCTAACTAAAGGCTGAGGTGAGGTAGGATTGAGAAACAAAGAGAATGCACAAGAGCAAGACAACTACAAAACAGTATACCCTGTAACTTAGGCCACACAACTGCTCATTCACATACCTTCCAAACCTTTGTTACATCTAAATTCTGCAGTTTGCATGCTGACCTGAATTTTACCATGCACCTTATGAAACAAAGTCCAAGCTAATATTCCACCATGGAATAACAACACAGGTATATTATACACATACAATCATACACATTTGGTAAGATATTCTTTCATTATCTAAACCTGTGTTGCCCCATGAGAAGCATAAGAGCACGAGGCTTGGCAGGCTGGTCCTGACATTTACGATTAGCGACCAGCCTCACTCATCCCTGAGTGGCATGGAGCAATAAACTCCAACTGTACCTTGGATATAAAGCTGCACCAGCTTAATCCAACTGGAGCACCTTAATTACCCACTAAACCACCAGGTAACATAATTTGGTTATATGGTTACCACCCAGCATGGTAAATGGTTTCCTGGTGTACAGGAAGCCATTTGCCTTGTCACTCAGTGTAGAGTCACCCATAGACAGAAGGAAGACGAAAAAATTGAGGAAAGAAAGACAGAGGAGGAAGGATGGCAAGAAGGAAGGAAGGAAAGGGCACACCTGGGAGCAGCACTACATTGAGTGAGTGGATGGTGAGCACCCCGACCTACCACTATGTGGGAAATAACTTATGTGAATTTAATACATAAGTATCTATATTGATATTAACATAGAACAATATGTTTATTAATAGTAATTTTCAGCACCCAAGAGTAAAATTCTCCCACCTCACAGGTTTGACTGTCATCTTTTACAAAATGAATTCTGTTTCAACTTGTCTAATTCAGTATTGGACTGCAGATTATAATGCAAAAATACCATCATCATCACTGAACATGAAGCACACAGCATAATTTACTGATGGAGTAAGTCATATTGGACTACTTGTACATTAATGTGAAAGCAACAAGCCACAGTCAGACACATATGCTTCCCGGACATCATCAAGATTTGCAACAGAAGTCATTATCTCCAGTCCACTCACCACCCTCCCTAATGAGGACATTTCAACATAACCAGGCATGTCTTTTGTGTAAATGGCAAACTGTGATGGATTGTGGTCCTGTCCGTAGCCAGTGAAGTAATACCCAGCCACCAGTCCTGCCAAACAGTGCTGATTGTTCTTCCGTCCACGCTCCATCCCGGACAGAGCCTCACCACCACTCCCATCATTATTTTCATAGTCACCGCCCCACAGCTGCTCTGCGCCGTTGACACGGTCCACCTCCAGGAAGCGTGTGCCAGCATATGAGGGTCCACACTCGCCCGTGCACAAGGCCTTGAACTGCCTTGTGCGGCCCTCATCATCCAGTAGTACAATGTAGACCCTCGCACGCATCTGCCCACCCCACCACACCTCCATAAATATGATGGCTGTATCCTCATCCACAAGTTCTAGCGCTGCTTTGTACTGAAATACCAGGGACACAGTTTACTTACAGTCATTAAAGTAAAATAACACAATTCATAAAAGATGTCGAGTATGGAAGTCTGTGGACAATATAAAGTACAAGTAGTTAAAGAGTGTGCCTGGACAGAGGAGAGAAAGGGTGTAATGAGGGTAGTGAAAAGGGAGTATGTGAGCGAGTCTAAAGTCGAGAGGAGGTTTGGAAGGCCAAGAAGTTAAAGTTCACAAATATAAACGAATGTGTGAGTAAGCAAGGTATGGAAGTTGAGGTGACTAGGGAACTGACAAGGGACTGAGCTAGTTGGATGAATTTTGTGCAGAAGAGCACATGACAGGGATTGGCACTTCATTTTAATATGACAGTCATCATTCTATCTGATGAACAATTTGAAGTCCAGAGGCCTATGTGTGGAATCAGGATTTTGAGGCATGAATGGTGGGTGAATAAATTTGTGGTTCATTACACTGGACATGCTGTTGATCAGTTCTCCCTCTATCATATGTTACGTCTTTCTTGCTTTCTGGGCTACTTCATTGCACCACTGGCTGGGGAAACTGAGAGGGATGATGAAGATAATAAAAATGCATACTGGCTATTGAAACAATAAACAAAGACTTCAATTCCTTTTAAACCTTAGTTGTGACACTTGATATTAACCTCCTCACCATTTACAATATTTCTGAAAAATTAAATTCCCCCAAAATGCATTTCATACATGTTAATAAGGATAAGGAATAATTATAAAAGGAAAGAGGAAAAACAAGGCATCATGGTGAAGGCAGTGACACAATGCAGGGGAGGTGGGGGGGGTCTGGAGATACTAAACAAATGTAGACTAAAGGGTGGTCATTAAAGCAGGGTGTGAAGGAGCTATGAGATACTACCACTAACTCTGATGTGTTCTTGAATATCACAACTTTGTCCATATTACTGGTACTGTTGGGTGAAACCGGCAAATCAGCTGTCTAGGTAACAATGAGCTAACAGACTAGAACAGTGCCCAGCAAACATCCCACAGACTACAACATTCAACTGTTAATTTACAAACAAGGCCCTTATTTCAGTTCTAGGTGTGTACTGGCTTGAGCAAAGGAGATCCTGCTTAAAGGTCCCTTGGAATGGAATCTGGTACCTACTGTTTATGTCAAGTATGCTTCCAGTACCTTCCTGTTGTAGGCAACTTTGATGTAGTTTACTGAAGACATAAAAGGTGTCAAAAAAGGTGATTTATACAGGATTAACTACAAATAACTCATTAGAAAGAGGGAGGAAGAGAGTCAAGACCAACTTCCTTCCCCATTTTCAAGATTACACTACGACCAGCTTTTTTTCTGTTTTGTTTTAATGAAAGCTCATCCTGACCATGTGTTATGAATACATTTAAAAACAGAATTCTAAGTCTGAATAGAATACATTCAAGAATATTTTTCAGTAAATTCAGATACATACCTACAATCTACTGCAAAAGAACATGGGAGTATCAAAAATCCTTGTTTTTTTTTTTTTTTTAACTGGTCTGGTAATTAAGTGCATAGTAACTTATAGAAAAACCTCCTATTTAAGGTCCAATGCCACCTATAAAGCTGCTTTATCAGCTTCCCCCAATTTACCATACCAGTCAAATGGAAAAAATTGTGATGTTGTGGAACCCATCCCTGAAATACAGATAGTCCTCATTTACGGTATAATGTTTCACTTTAAGCTGTTTCATTATTTGGATCCTTGATGACCTATACCTTATTTCACTTCAAGTTGCTTGTGAATTGTTATAAAGTTTTGATATCAAAAGTGCTTTTAATCCCTTAACCATGAACAAGGAGCATGCCTCTCTTCAATGTGTTTCTATCAATCTATAGCCAGACGCCATAATCCCATAAGGGGAGGCCGTTTGTCTTTGAGTCAGTTGTTTTACAGGGAGGGGCACTAACCCTCTACCAACCCTTTTGCTGACACGTAGGGAACACGTATAGGTTGGTTAAATGGATACCACCCAGCACTGTAAATGGCTTCTGGGCTTACAGAAAACCAGTAGGTTTGTCACTCAATGTAAGCCACCTGAAGGGGAAAGAAGAGTAAAAAACAAAAAGTGACAGAAAAGATGGGAGAAACAGAAAGAGCAAAGGGCAGACACAGAAAAAGAATGATAAAGGTGAAGGAAGAAGTAGGCAGCACTACATCAGGTGAGTGGATGATGGTCACCACAATGTGTTTCACATATGGTAATTTGCATTCTGCCTGAACATATCCTATACTTCTACAGAAACCAGCTATAACAAGGATGTGTGAATAATAGGTGTTGTCTCACTGGTATAGTTTGGTGGTCTGGTGGAGGGTGGCCATCATGCAGGGCATGGAGGTGTAGTCTGTTCTCCCATAAGCTGACCTGTGCGTGGCGAGGCTCACCATCCTCGGGGGTCAGGCACGCCCACAGACTGCTACCACTCGCACTGGCATTGCTCACTGCTTCTCTCAACTTCAACACATTCAGCTGTGTACCCTAAAATATTAAATTCTTCAGCATCAGACTAAACAACAACAAAAAATAAAAACAATGGTATACATAGTCAGGGACCTAAGCTCTAATACAGGTACATGTACTCAAATGTGTTTACAGCACATTCAGGCCATGCCCCTTACATTCCTCAATAATGCATCATGTCCAAGAATATCAGCTATGGACAGAGAAGCATTAAAACCTCTCTTAGTTTAGGAAGATTAGCCAGCAACAGATAGTAAAAAGTGGATGTGGTGGAACACTGTGTAATCAAATGGCCATAATCTTACCATAAAATTTTCCCAGAAGGCTTACCAGAGTGTGGCTTGGGAGTTGAAGCAATTACTCACCACTAACATTTCATACAGTTCCTCTGGACAAAAAATTACAGGAGCCCAAGCTAAGCACCCACCTTACCAGCTAAAAGTGTGGAAAGCTTAAAGAATAACACGATCTAATTTAAAAATGACTCCACATTTCCTCTTTATAGAACACCTGTACGGGGGTTAACCATGTACAGATGATGTTTTCTACGGACTGCAAGCTAAACTAAGTGCCAAAATCAGCTAATTACTTCTCAACAGTTGCTGGAAGTTGAGAAAAAAATCATTTGAAAAGTGTACTGATACTGTAATAAGATTTGTAACAATGTGAGAGTTGTAGCTTGGACTTTGACTATGTGGTCACTCAGATGAAAGATCACTGAGTGACTGTAATTGTGGCAGTTTCCTGCCTAAAAACAATAACTGTGTGGCTACTTACCAGGCTTGTGGCCACATTTCACTCTCATGGCAGTACCTCCCATAGTAGATGGTAGCCACCTATGTACCCTTGTACGACCTCTTAATTAAATGATGTAAAAGGACCTTAAATACAGATCACCACTAGGAAACATTTACTGCCAAACACAACCACATGAACACAGGGGCACAATAAATTGCCTCTGCAGAGGTACCATCCTATCCTTACCCTCTATCACAAAAAACATACAAACAACTTCCCATTACTATACACAATGCCTCAACAACATCCCTCCTCCTCCTCCTCCTCCTCCACTCAACACTATGCTTTACAAACACATACAAAAACACAGCCACCAAAGCCATCCTAAACCTCAACCCAAACAGCATCCTTCATTAACTCCCACCAGACATTCCTCCCACAGAATGTAAAATGTGGGCTCGTAGATTTCTCATCAGGATTTCAGGTTGACCTTAGACTCCGTATTACTACTGGTTCAGGATGCTGTACTGGGAGCTTAGATGTTACACCCATGGAGTGTAGTTGATCTGTAACTCTCCTACCATCTTTCAGGGTACAGATAGAGAGTTTCCTATGTGTGTTCCCCAGTGTCACCCCTATGCTGTTTACAGATAGAACTGTCTCTCCAGCAGAATTTGCAAGAGTCTACTGGCCTCAGCCTGACTCACAGATGGCTCAGAGTGAAACATCTGGTTGCTTACTCTTACAGTCTTAGAGAATATGTCCTTCCCAGAGAAACATGGTACACATAGCTAGAATATAATGTAGCAATTATCCTTCCCTGCTTCAATACCAACACAAAATACAATACTGTACAACTTAAGAACATTTTACTATGTCCTCAATGCAATCAAGTCCCTGCCCCACAACACATTTACCTCATGCACTTTTCACAACACAAACAAGCCTTTAACATAACTTCTACAAAAAATCTCTAGGAACCGCCAGCTGAGGCAGCTGGTTTCCTGTTGTTAACTGGGTTTATGTCCAGACGAGCCTGGGGAAACAACAACGGCAAAATAAAAGCTGGTGACTGAAGAGGTGGACATCTGACCCAAACAATATACAGCAAAATGTGCACCTGAGAGTTTGTTGTGGATCCCATATGACTCCTGTGACCAATTTATCCACTAGCCATTTGCAAACCACAGTGTCTTATTACTAAATATTGCTTGCCAAATGCCAGTCTGCCAAGGATTACTGTCAATGTAGGGCATACCTAAACCACCGCTGAAACCTTGCTTGGATTTTAATATTCTGGAAGGAGGTAAAGAGAGCTAGACAGGGTGCCATCGAAGTCAGTGGGGGTGTGAAAGATAAAAATGGTAGATTACTAGTGGAGAAGGGAGAAAAAGTAAACAGATGGAGAGAACACTTTAATGAACTGTTGAACATAGAGAATGAAAGTAATGCAAGTATAAGTGG
>JAGKTI010030269.1:0-11825 GCA_018397915.1 Birgus latro
TAAATGGTCCTTGTATGCAGCATGTGTCAGGAATGTAATGCTGTATGGTAGTGAGACCTGGGCAGTAAAGGATATAGATATCTGTAGGCTGAAAACGGGTGGTGACAGAGAGGAACTTAGCTGCCCAGTGTTGGGCTAGAAAGGAGGTATACAGGCCTAAATGTGAGTCCCAGAGACTTTTACTGGATAACCTAAATGGTACCGAAGAAAGGAAGAATGTAGTATTTAAGGTGGCAAATCAGATGAAGACGGAAAATAGGGATATCATAGGTGAGCAGTGTGTGAAGAATGATGAAGGATATGCAGCGGTGGACAGAAAGGATATGAAAGACACCTGGAGAGAGCATTATAACTGACTGCTGAATGAGGAGTCTGACTGAAACAGGGAAGGTTTAGATTCAATGGATCCACTGTCTGGCCCTTGGCATTTAACTGATGCTGCTACTGTGAGCAAAGCAATGGGCAGGATGCAGTTAGGGAAGACAGCAGGTATACAGGGTGTAATGCGACATATGACAAAAACTTACACCAATGATCTATCATGTAATTCTGAGTATATTTTGTTCTATAAACATATAATCTTTGTGACCCCAGTTCAGTACCCAGCATTAGGCTGTTTGAGTGTAAAAATTTCGTGGGGTCCAGGTGTCATAGGATAGGAGCTTCGTAGGGCGACGGGAGATGAGTATTATTAGCTTATTCTGTACTGCACATGAAAATCCCATATCCTAACAGTACAAACGAATTTGAAGAAGAAACTTTACGTAGTCTATTGATTCTTTAACATAAAGTCATGCATTCCTGCAATTCTTTTGCACAAATTGACTGTAATTAAGGATTAAATTCAAATTTTATGGACTGGAAGGGAGTACGGAGGGAGGAGAGGCTGGTGTATTGGTGCCAGTTATGTAATGTTTGGCTTGTGGGCTATTGCTACCCACAGCTCATTTAATGAAACAACATTATTGTAAAGCGAGATTAGCCACCCCGTTTGGGATTGAGGCGTCTGGCAATAGATAGATAGACAGATAGAGATTAGCGTCACTTTAAGTCAGGAAGAGTATTATTTATTACAATCTTTTATGCTGCAAGTAAATGTGGCACAAATGGGTATCTCCACCTGTATTCTCTGGCTGTGGCACTGGCATTACCATCCCAGAATATGTAAAAATAGACGATATCTGCATATTCCTCGTTTCTGTACGTACTTGGCATGCTGTTTCATGAACAAGTGAAGCTGAAACCAGTGAACAACTGAACGCGGAGAACAGTATTTGAAGTGTGTGCCTCGCCTGCAAATTTTCCCGTTCAAATGACACCGTGGACGCAGGGTTGCCAAGTCCTTACCGTCAATCTCGCTAGTGTAGCCCTGAAAACTTGCTAAAATGTCGCTAGATAGCAAACACTGCAAAATATCGCTAGAAAAGACGATTAATCACTAGAATATCACCTAAAAATGGCAAAAATATCCAGAATGTAGCTAGATATAAAGTTGCCAGATGTTAAATCGTGACGCTAGGTAGAAGCAAAAAATAGGGCTAGCTGCAAAGTCGTTAAATTGGCAACCCTGCGTCATTATTCTCAAGTCACCTCCATATGAAAGCAATGGTGCCACGTGTACTGGCAGCAGAAAAATTTTAATAAATAATATCATTACTCCTGACTTAACGTGGCGCTAGTCACGCATTACAATAATGTTTTTCACTGAATGAGCTGTGGGTGTTATGATAATGCTGGTAGCAATAGCCTACAAACCAAACATTACATAACTGGCACCAATACACCAGCCTCTCCTCCCTCCGTACTCCCTTGCAATCCATAAAATTTGAATTTAATCCTTAATTACAGTCAATTTGTGTAAAAGAATTACAGGAATGCATGACTTTATGTTAATGAATCAATAGACTACGTAAAGTTTCTTCTTCAAATTCATTTGTACTGTTAGGATATGGGATTTTCATGTGCAGTACAGAATAAGCTAATAATACTCGTCTCCCGTCGCCCTACGAAGCTCCTACCTTATGACACCTGGAACCCACGAAATTTTTACACTCAAACAGACTAATGCTGGGTACTGAACTGGGGTCACAAAGAGTATATGTTTATAGAACAAAATATATTCAGAATTACATGATAAATCATTGGTGTAAGTTTTTGTCATACGTCGCGTTACACCCTGTATCTGGGTTGACTGCTGAAATGATGGAGGCCTCAGGAGATACAGGAATGGGTTTAGTTACTGATTTCATACATATGATCATCTATGAGTGCGTTGTCCCAGATGACTGGCTGAAGTGAGTGATTGTACATTTTTTTTTTTTTTTTTTAAAGGCAAGGAAGAAGGAACCAAAGGCCATGGGCCCGCATACTGTTCCTTCCAAGAAAAAGCAAAAACAATACAAAAGAGAGCCAAATTCGATGTCTTGGAAAGGGGAAATTATAGAGGCATAAAACTTCTGGACAGAATAATGAAGGTAATGAAGAGAATCTTAGAAAGTATGATAAGGGAATGAATGCATTTTAATGCACTGTCTGACAGCTTCAGGAAAAATATACAGGAAAGAAAAGAGGGCTGTATTTTGCTGTTGCTGACTTGGAGAAGGCCTTTGACAGAGTCCCTAGGAAAGTGGTGAAGTGGGAAATGAGAGAGCTTGGGATCAAGGTTGGCTGGTTAGAATGGTTATGGCTAAGTATGTGGGTGTTCATACCCAAGTGAGAGTGAATGGAGATCTGAGTGATGAGTTTACTGTGAATGTTGGCATGCATCAGGGGTCAGTCTTGTGCCCCTTATTGTTTGTGAAGGTGCTTGAAGCTCTCTCATATGACTTCAGAAATGGACTACTATGGGAAATGTTGTATACTGATTGATGACTTGGTGCTGACTAAAGAAAATGAAAGGGAGGTGGAGGAAATATTTTAGAAATGGAGAGATGAAATAGGGCACAAGGGTTTGAGAGTAAATGTGGGTAAAATAAAAGTGATTATATCTACAGCTGATGGTGGTACTATCAAAGCACAGGGAGTGTGGCATGTGCAGTTTGCCACAAGGGTGTGGGAAGAAACTTCAACTTGTGCAGTGTTTGTGATAAGTGTGCGCATAAGAGATGTTGTGGTATTAGGGGCAGACTGCAAAATAATGTTGATTTCATATGCGCAGTGTGCTGGGAAGAACATGCAGAGATTGCCAGGCATGAAAAGAAATGATCTTGCCGGGGAGTCTCTTAGGTGTGTGGAGGAGTTCTGTTATTTAGGAGACATGTTATGTGCTGGAGAGGGAGCTGGCACTAGCTCTCTGACTAGGGTATAAGGAGTGCTTGGAGAAAGTTCAGGGAGCTGTTGCCTCTCCTGACACTGATGGCTCTCTCTCTGTGATAAGGGATCTTTGTATGCGGCATGTGTTAGGAATGTAATGTTGTATGGTACTGAGACCTGGACAGTAAAGGAAGAGGATATTCAGAGGCTCAAACATACAGAAATGACAATGATTAAATAGATGTGTAGTGCATCCTTGAACACAAGGCCTGGGGGAGGGGGCTTGGATTACAACTAAAGAGTTGAGAGGAAGGATGGGACTGGAATGTATTGGTGTAGTGATAAGGAGGGGTAGTTTGATGTGGTTTGGGCATGCTTAGAGGATGGAGAATGACAAGAGATGTGAACATCAGGGGTATGGCTGTAAGAGGCAGATCAAAAAAGGCCTGAGATGAGGTCAAGAAACATGATCTCAGGGATATGGGACTAAATAGGGGGGCTACCAGAGACTGAGCAGTATGAAGAGCCATCATTAGTTGACCACAGCTGAACCATTCAAGCATGTCTGAGCCTTTAAAAACTATACCATACAAAGTGCACACGGATGATAATGATCAGACAAATGTGTATTGTGTCCTTGAATGACAGGACAGGAAGGTTAAGATTGTGAATGATCAGAGGTGTGCTGGGACTTGAATGTAACAGTGTTGTGATGAGAAGGGGTAGACCGAAATGATTTGAGCATGTGGAGAATATGGAGGATGACAACTGGGTGCAAAGGGTGAGATGTGCAAACGCTGGGGGTCGGGCTGCGAGAGGCAGACTAAAAAAGACCTGGGACATGGTCATAGATTGCAAACTCAAGGATGTGGGACTGAATAAGGAGGATGCTAGAGATTGAGCAGTATGGACAGCAGCCATTAGCAACCAAAGCCAATGCATGCAATGTTGGAGCCTTTATAAATTATATGATACAATAATGTCCTACTCAGCATGAATCTTTAACAAATATACTGTATATTCACCAGCTATGTCTGGAAGAGAAGTGTCAGCTTCTGAGTGAACTAAACCCATTTCAATTCCACAGCTGGAGGTGACTGCATCTGCAGTCTCTGTGTTGATATCTGTTCCCTCTTTCTGACTCTTTTGTTGTTTCTGCTGTCGTTTGTCTTCATGCTGCTGTGGAGGGGCAACAGGCATGGGATTTTCTACTTCCATTGGTTTCATGTCTGCCCCTGGAGATACTTCTTGAATGCCTTCAATCCCTGAAGACACATGTTCTGATTCTGGAAATCAAAATAAAATATAAAGTTTCACAATAATACAGCCTGTACCAATTGAAATATAAAACAAAAGAGGAAATTTGTAAATGATTACTCCACCTCTTAAATAAACAAATTTTGTTATCAATTTCTTACAAGAACTGCTGAAGCTGTTCATTACAAATAATGGCACGCTGCCTTCTGAAAGCATCTTGTAGACACAAAACTAAAATATGATACTACAGGTTAATAAGCCACTGCACATTCTTCACAACATGATCATCCAACCAGAAGCCCATGAGCTGAATGTGACCCACCAACAATTTTTATCCACTCCCCTCTATAAATAAAATCAACGTATCACCAAAATCCACATTTCAGACAGTAACATGCAAACAGTCACATTTTATTTTTTGTTCTTTAGTTGGATTTAAATTAAGAATAAACTAAATAGCCATAAGAAAATCTGAATTAAAATGTCACTACACAATTCTTCTTTTTTATGTTTGTAGTTTACATTTCCAGATATATGGTAGAATACTTAATGATAGGGTTAGGCATATAACAGAGGAGTTAGATGGAGAAGAACAAGGGGGATTTAGGAAGGGAAAAGGGTGTGTAGATCAGATATTTGTTCTAAGATGTTTAGTGGAGAAGTATCTAGAGAAGGGAAAGAAAGTGTATGCTGCCTTCATGGACCTGGAGAAAGCTTATGACAGAATAGATAGGCAAGGTATGTGGAAGGTATTAAGAATATATGGAGTGGAGGGGAAATTGTTGAGTGCTGTAAAGAGCATGTACGAAGGAGCTAGGGCTACTGTGTGAGTGGATGGTGAACTAAGTGAGTTCTTTGATCTGAAAGTGGGACTGAAACAGGGTTGTGTGACGTCTTCGTGGTTGTTTAATATATACATGGATGGAGTTGTGAAGGAGGTGCAAGGTAGGGCAGTGGATGTGGGGGTGGCTCTAATGAATGAGGGCGAGATGTGGAAGATTCCAGTGTTGTTGTTTGCTGATGATAAAGTATTGCTGAGTGAAGATGAAGGGGAGTTGCAAGGTTTGGTGAATGAATTTGGGACAGTGTGTAAGAAGAGGAATCTGAAAGTCAATGTGAACAAGAGTAAAGTTATGGTGTTTGAGAAGAATGAAGTCACAGAAAGCACAGTGAGGTTGGATGGTGAGGATATGGACAATGTGAGTGCATTCAAGTACTTGGGCAGTGTAATGAGTAAGGATGGAAGTTTTGGGGATGAAATACTTGAAAGGGTACAGCAAGGAAGGAAGGTTGTTGGTTCACTGAAAGCGGTGATGAGAAACAGGGAGGTGAGTATGGAAGTCAAGAAGTCACTGCATGATATTATCATGATCCCTACCCTGACATATGGAAGCGAGGCATGGACCTTGCTAGAGGGTAACAAGTCAAGAGTGAGAGCAGTGGAAATGAGTTACTTGAGAGGAGCATGTGGAGTGACATGGAGGGACAGGTTGACGAATGAAGAAGTGAAGGAACGCTGTGGGGTGGATGTGGATGTGGTTGAGAAGATTAGGAGAAATACACTGAGGTGGTTTGGACATGGAGAACGAAAAACTGACTAAGAGGGTATATGCAGGTGGGGTGGAGGGAGGGAGAGGGAGGGGAAGGCCAAGGATGAGGTGGAGGGATGGAGTTGAGAGGTATATGAGGGAGGGGGGAGTGAGCTGAGGGGAGGGTAGGCAAATGGTGGGTGACAGAGAGACTTGGAGGCATTTTGTCTGCGGACACCCTTTGCAGGATTAGGGTATCGGGCTATAGATAGATAGATAGATAGTTTATATTTTAAGAGCAAACTTACACCAGTAAAGACTTTTTCTTTTTTTCATTTAACAAATACTGTACTGTGATCAGCTAAGTCTTGCCAGGTATAAAGTTAAACCTTTGTGCAGAAATTATTGTATATAAGATCAATAAAACACTACAATTCCTTGTACAGTACCTCTATGGCAGAAAGTTAACCATGACTGTTACCATGATTTAATAGTTCCTTACAAACTAGTCTTGCCAGGTATAAAGTTAAACCTTTTTGCAGAAATTATTGTATATAAGATAAAAAAAAACACTACAATTCCTTGTACAGCACCTCTATGGCAAAAAGTTAACCATGACTGTTACCATGATTTAATAGTTCCTTACAAACTAGGCTCTACACTAATATCAATATATATTTGTATATATCTAGCAGACTGCAAATGTGGAATGGTAAGTGTGTTCTTGGCCTACGTGCCGATTTGTGCAATGTTCAGCAAGTGTCGCTTAAAAAAAAAAAAAAAAAATGATGACTTAGGTGTGGTGTAAGAAGTGGCCTGGTTTCTCCCTGGCCCTGACTTCAGTCCTGAGGCATGCCAAATACGGGCGGGATCTGTGTCCAACTTGTTGGAATAAACACCCATTAATTCATGGTAGGTGGTGGTGACCATCATCCACTCACCTGATGTAGTGCTGCCTACTTATTCCTTAGCCTTTATCATTCTTTTTCTGTGCCAGCCCTCCTCTCTTCTTATTTCTTCCAGCTTCCCTGTCACTTCTTATTGCTTTTCTTTCCTTTACAGGTGGCTTTACATTGAGTGACAAGCCAAATGGTTTCCTGTAAGCCAAGAAACCATTTACAACGCTGGGTGGTAACCATATAACCAAACCATATGTGCTCCCTACGTGTCAACAAGTAGGTTGGTGGTGGGTTAGTCCCCCTCCCTTTAAAACAAATAACTCAAAGTCAAATGGCCACCCATTATGGTGTCTGGCAATAGATAGATAGATAGATAGAATTTACATCAGACTTTGGACTGATCTGTGCTGGAGTAAATGTGGTATAATTAGTGGTGGCAGGGAGTGGTTCATCCCCAATTTCACGTCTCCTATGTCCATTCTCTGTGCAACTGCCACTTGCCCCTGCCTTGCCTCCTGCCCCTGAAGCCTGTACCCCCCCCCCACCTCTAGCCTTGCCTTCCATTCACTTTTTTTTTTTTTTTATGTGTCCAACTCTGGGCATTGGCTTCGCAGCCTGTTTCCAAGGCCCAGCAGTCCTCCTACATACCATACGCCTCTACATGTCACCATTTCAGCACTAACACCCACCGTCCATACTGAATTCATGCTAGGGCTGTCTCATACAGGACTGTGTATTGGTATTAGCAGGGATATTTTTATGACATGTCAGCAAGTCTTCTGGTAGATCAGTAAAATCTAATTTTATGAAATTCAAATCCTTAAACTGTTCCCTGCCCCAACGGAGATTTGAACCAGGGTCCATTAGGACTCCAGGCTGCCTTTCTACCAACTAAGCCATTTATGGCTCATTATTTCAGATGTACAAATAATATCAACACTCAGTTACACAAATGTAAAAATATTTTTTCTGTCATACAGTGTAGCAATTTCTGATGGCACTACTCCCCAAAATCTGCTAACTTAATGCTTAAGTATCTGAATAAATGAATGCCAACACAAAGTTATATACAACTTTTATAAACCTTCAGATTTTATTTTTAACTTTTAGATTTTAAAAAAAAATCATGATTTTTATAGCAAAAAAATCAATGATTTAATCACATTATTAAATCAATTTGATTTAATCAATGCCAACTGTGATCTGTACTAAAAAAAAAAAAAAAAGCTATTGCAAAGCCTAAAATCCTTTTTTCACCTGCAGCAAGTGAATTTTGGAGGCACACTCAAAATGAGGTGCATGCCAATTACTGTACAACACCAACAAGACATTAGACAGGCTGAGAGAAGGAATCATCCCAGACACAGAGAGTGAAGGGGTGGGTGCACTGCTTCATGTCTCTCAATTAAATGCCTGCCTCACGAAGCACAAGATCCTTCTTACAAAATCAACTACACTATGTCTCATTTACTCTTTAAAAACAGACACTATAAAACACCTACTGTGCATGGGGACACCCAATGTACAGTACAGGCAGCCCTCCACATTCACGGGGGTTAGGGGACACAGAACCCCGCAAATGTGGAATTTCCGCAAATGTTTGGTGCGCCCTCACATAAATGCATCTGCAGCTGCAAATTACCCCCTGTGAGCAAGTGTGCACATACTGTACCTAATAAACCATATCTGGGACCTGAAAGAAGCATAAAATATCACAAATAGTAACAGACCACCTGTACAAAAAAATTTAATAACAAATAAGTTTTGATTGGGTATGGCTGTACTAAGCTAGGGTAAATATGTACCTGGTGACTTCCACAGACTCCCACGACTGACTGCGTCTCGTGCACATCCATGTGATAATGGGCAAGTCATCAGCTACATATTTACCCCAACCTCTTACAACCATACCCATTAAATTCAGAGGTAACTCACCACTGTCCCTGAAGTTTTGGTGGACGAACTCTGACGACTTGTGATGACGATGATGATGATGAACATGACACTGATGATGATTAGCCATGAAGTTACTGATGACAGATGACTGGATGAGATGATGTGGAGTGTAACTGCATGGCATGAGGAGTCTACATGTAAGAAGACCACCTCATCTCCACTGCTAGCGTCATTGCCGAGTGGTGGTGGATCGTTGATACTGCCCTCAAAGGCAGGTGGAGAGGATGATGCGATGTCAGAGTCAGAGTGAACAGATTCACATAAACACACGGGTTGAGGTTCAAGCACAGATGCAGGCTGCTCACCCTCAGGTGTGGTGGAGGAAGATGAGTGCAAAGGCAGCGCCAGCAGCTGCAGCAGCAAGTCACGGTTTCTTTGAGAAGAACAATGTGACAGGCAACCGAGACCGCTTCCGCTTCATGTCGTCAAACAGTGTTTTGTAAGGATTACGCTCTGATCTGTGGCACTCATCATCTTCAATGCCCTCACCATTGAAGGGTCCACATCATAAAAGAATTGCTTGAGTTGTGCAGTCATCCTCACTGCCTCCCATACCATTTCGAGGGTGAGGGCTTGCTGCTGCAGGGCGATGTCAGGATTCTCCTATGCATCCACCTCCTTGCTCACTGACTGCACAAGCTCTACCAATTCTTCGCTGGTAGGGGCCACATTATGTTCTTCCACCAGCTCCCTCGCCTCACCCTCCTCCACATCCTGAAACCCTTCACAGAGGAGCAATCCGCAAAACTGCGACACCCGCAAAAGTTGAATCCACAAATATGGAGGGCCACACGTACTGTACAAGGAATACCGCACTTAGCACTGGCCATTAAGCCATGATGCAACTCCTTATATGCAACCTATCTTAGAGCCATATAAGAAGTGGCACAGGATTCTTCATAGTACCTCTTCTTAACCCTTTCGCGCACCGTAAGTTTGATTAAGTTTCACGGCTCACAATCTTACTTGCCCACTCCCGCCACCATGCCGCCCGTGCGACACAAATTGCATGTATTCTTGCCCTATTTTCGCCACCCAAACCTCTAAATATTGCCCTGAAACTCACATCATCTTATTCACCGATGTTTGTTCTAGCTGATAAGCCAAAAGAAAAACCAGAAAAATATGAATAAAAGTACATTAGGCTGCCGTGAATAAACATTTCAGAATGTTGATCTCACTTCCCAACATCGTCGTTCGAGTGTTTTCCATCATACAGAAAAAATGTTATTAAAAGTTTTGATAGAGAATTTCATTGGCTTTCTAATGAGGTGTGTCCAGTTGTGATGCAATTTGTAGTTTTCGAGAAAATAGCCAAAAACTAAAAGCCATTTTTGTAAAAAAAAAAAATTTTTGTTCTGGGAGGTATACTGCAGAAATTTTCTCACACATCTTATGTTTTTATTTCATAATCTTAGGCAGAATTTCATAAGCTTTCTCCTGATACCTTTTTGTTTTGATACGCCTCATAGTTTCCGAGTAAATCGCAAAAAACTACAAGGTACTCGCAGCCACAGTGCACTTTCGTCATGCGCGCACAATACCCGCCGACGTAACAACAACTTTTCATTAGAGAAATTACATAGTTATGTCCTGTACATACGTAGAATTCACTGATCTTTATCATGGTTCTTACAGGAAATCAATACATTCAATAATTTTGGAGTAAATGGACGACAAAGATAGAATACTCTTCCTCACGAGCAAGCGAGAAAAAAACGCTCAATTTCCCTGCCTCACGAATACTCACATATTTTCACTCGTTAGGTTTTATTATTATTATTATTTTTTACTCAAATTATACACGTGAAATATCATAAGCTCTTTGATAGTGCTCTCAGAAACTCAACATGACCACTAGTCTTTTTGCTAGGTACTGATACTGAAGCTGAACTTTCTTCCTATCTCATACGTGTACAGTAATCCCTTTACTATTCGGATGCCCAGTATTCGGATGCATCACTATTCGGACATCGTGGGCTGTCTGACCCCAAAATGCCCAAAAATTCGAAAAAATCCAAAAAAAATCTTATTTTTTTTTACCGCGCCAGTTTGAATTTCCCGCACGCACCGACAGGCTGTGTTTTTGCGCGTCACGCCTGTCTGTCTGTCTCATTTCACACTCAGCACCTGGCTCGTAAAAATGCTCTGAAAATGACGGCTGAAGTGATTGGTTTTGTGGTGAAACCCTACCTCCTGCAGGGCTTGATGCTGCTCTTCACCTTCATCATGTGTGTGATAATGACCCCGCCGCCTGAGAAGAGGAAGAAAGTGGTACTGACTCTGGAGAAGAAGAGGGAGTTGTATTGGAGAAGGTGGACGCCGGGTGGCCAACATCACGGATCCTGCATGAATTCAACCTCCCTCGCTCCACTTTGTTTGATATCAAGAAGTCCAGACACAAACTACAGCAGTACACGGCTGATTTCGCTTCGAAGACCAGATGAAACGTGGAGAGGAAGGTGCTGTTTACTCCTAAGTATGCTGAGATTGAATAAATTCTCCAGGACTCGTCACTAAACCACAAGGGAATTTACTGTTATGTACAGTGCAGTGAAGTGATGTGATGCAAGGAATGCGAAAGAAAACGTTGTGGAAAGTGCTTGTGAGAAGTGCTGGTGAGTGTAAAGTGCACCGGAAGTGCTAGGGTGTGGCAGGTGCAAGGTCTTACTGTCAGTCTGAGATGATCGAGTGGGTTATACATCAGGACAGCGGCAACATTCTGGTAAGTACCCTAACTTCATCAAAATTCCTTGTTTTGTTCTATCCATATCATTAATATCATACATAAACTGTGTGAAAGATGATTTCCATAATGATTTTCATGTCTAACCTGTTTTCATGCTGTAAATGGGTTAAAAAATTACCCTAAATGTTAATCATAATTTCCTGCTTTCAATTTAATTTTTTCATGCATGGTTTTTAAGTGCAC